>JARHVA010004840.1:0-255000 GCA_037957365.1 Torreya grandis | reverse complement strand
CATACAATCATAATTTAACCTTTATCATTAATTTTTATATATAAATTTGGTTCACTACTAAATTTTTTTAACCCATTCTTCACAAAATATGAGTTAATTATACTATACCAAGCTCTCAAATTTATTTTGAGTCCATATAAAGGCTTTTTTATCTTGTAAACCTTATTTTATTATCCAAAAATTTTATATCTAGGAGGATATTTTAAATTCACCTCTTCTTCTAGGACACCATTCAATAATGCATATTTAACATCCATTTGATAGAAAATAATAATTATTTTGAGAAACAATAGACAACACCATTCTAACTATGTCTAATCTAGTCACTATTGCAAAATTTTCAATGTAATCAATTTAGGGTTATTGTGTGAAACCCTTAGACAATAGCCTTCCTTTTTATTTTTCAAATTTTACATCAACATTAAATTTAGTCTTATAAATCCATTTCACTCCTATTGTGTCCTTTCCTTCAAGAAGATTAACTAGTTCCCATGTTTGAATTTTTTGATCGAATTCATTTATTCATCCATGGCTATAATCCAATTCTCGTCCTTTATTGCATCCTCAAAATGAATTGGATCAGCTTGTCATATATATTTAAAATTGGAATATAAACTAACATTTTTATTTTCTTGAGAATCATCATAAATCTCCTTCAAACTACGTGTCTTCCTTGAAGTGTCTCTAAAGCAAGACCTTAGTGATGCAAGAGTTGGATCTGATGATTCATTAGTATAATTTATTGATGGAGAGTACATGGACTTGGAGGTGTGGGTACCTTGTAAGGTGTTTCTTAACTAATTACTTATGGGGCAAGATTAACATTTTTATTACCATTTTATTCATTCTCATTTTACATGTGGAACACTAGTAACAATTATAGTGGTTTTATCTATACTCTCATTCCATGTTTCTTCTTCAATGAAGTCTACATATTTATTGATTATTGTTTTATTTATAATTAGATTATACAATTTATATCCCTTGGACTAATTACTATAATCCACAAACATACACTTTGTTCCTTTATCATCCGGTTTCTTTCTCAATTCTTGAGGCACTAATGAATATGCCACATAATCAAAGACTTGTAAATGTGAAACACTATGTTTATTTACATTCCAAGCTTCTTGTGGAAATTTATTATTCACAATATACATTGGAAATATATTTAATATATATAATATGCATGCAAAAAATTTAACACAATATTATTTTGGTAGATGTTTGGTATTCATCATGCTTCAATCCATGTCCATGATTGTCCTTATTTTCCTTTACACTACACCATTTTGATGAGGTGCCTATCTAGTTGTAAATTTCTTCTTAATTTCATTTGCTTTACAAAAATTCATAAATTCATTTGAGATATAATCTCCTCCTTGATTGGATCTCAACACCTTGATATAATGTTGACTTTATTTTTTAACTTTGGCCTTAAATTCCTTGAAAATAGAAAAGATTTCAAACTTGTGTTTCAAGAAGTAAACCATGTTTTTTGGATGAAATCATCAATGAAATTCATAAAATATAGACTTCCACTAATTTATGGTGTGTTCATTTGTCCACATAGATTTGAGTGAACTATCTCAAGTGGAGCTCTTTCTCTATATGATTTTCCTATAGTGAACTTTTATCTATGTTGTTTCTCTAATATGCAATTTTCACACACTATTTTTGGCTACTCAATTAATGAAAATACATTTACCAAATTATTTTAATGTAATAATTCAAATCCATTAGAATTTATATGATTGTATTTTAAATTCCCAAACCAAGACCGGTTATTGTATAAAATATTAAAGGCTACTTCATCAAGTGTTTCTATTTGAAAACTTTGAGATTTTAATGCCAAAAACACTTTAATATTAATATTTACAGGAAAAATTTTGTTTCATGTCATCTCTACTTTTTAAATTAATATATTACTTTGGTAAATCTATATCCCTTCTATACCAATTGGCCTATGATTATGAGGCTATGTTGTAATCTAGAAACATAATACACAATGGGGATATGCTTCTTTTATCCTTGTATTCTTCTAATATTAATAGTCCCTTTCTCTATGACTAGAACTCAACTATCATTTCTTAATTTCACCTATGATTTTACTATATCCTCCATGGTTATAAATAACTCATTTTTTTTTGTCATATGATTTTTGTAACCGCTTTCTAAAAACCAAACATCTTTCAAGATTTATTTTGCTACATTGCATATAATTAACATTGAATCTTGACTACTACTACTAGGCTGATTTTATTTAGTAAAATTTCTCTTTTGTTTGTTCATATCATACAACATTTTTCCTATTATATGTATAACAGCCAATGTTTTTACAATAGTGACACTGAATGGTTGATTTTTCATACCTTTTTTCCATGAGGGTGGCTATGTGAATGGATGCTCCCTTTACCTATTATAGTTGTGGAGAATATCTTATTACTTGAAATTGGTCTTCTACCTTCAAAATGAGTAGTTTCTCTTCCTCTTCTAGCTCTATTTTAATTAGACTTTCCTCTCATTATATTGATTAAAAATTGAGACTTGAAAACATTTTCAAAAGAATAACCTTATGATCAGTTTAACATCTGCTCATGAGATATAATATACCCCATCAATTTGATAGTTGTGCTAGGTCCTTAGACTCTTGAATAGCTACCACAACTTAATCAAACTTCATAGGTAAAATCCTCATGATCTTTTCCACAAGTTTTGGATTTTCAATAGTCTCATCATGAGACCTTATTTGGTTTACAAATCCCATGGTATGAGTGAATAAATAATATATTGTCTCACACTCCTTCATTTGAATATTTTTGAAATCCATTCTAAGCATTTGTAGTTTTGATGTTCTAAATTTGTTAGTGCCTTATATGTAGTCTGTAAACTCTCTAAAGATTGTTTTAACCTTGTATATGATTCAAATCAAGGAAAATTTGAATCCTCCATGGATTTATAAATTAAAAAACAATGATTTGGAATCTTTTATATTTTTATCCTTAAGCAAATCCGTGTCAGCTTGTGAAAGTGCTTGATTTGCTTGTTGGGAAGTTAGTTTAGGGAACCCATTTTATGCCAAGTCTCAAATGTCTTATGATAAAAATAAGGTCTTCATTTTTATACTCTAAGAGTAAAAACAATTTCCATTAAATGTTAGGATTTTTGGTTGAGTGAGACTATCTCTTTCACTCTCCATGGCTTCTCAAAATAGACACAGTCATATTCCCTTATACTCTCTACTGAGTGGGTCTTCAAAAAATTCTTCACACTCTACTTTATCTTTGGAAGACATGAGTATATGGACAAAAAATGGTTGAACTCGGCTAAAATAAACTCAAGATCAAAAAATATAAGATTAGACTAAGCTTGGATGTTTATTGTCTCTAAACACGTGCTCAGATGAATCACAACTCGACCAAACTCTAGTTATTACATACAAAGACTTGATAGAAAATAAACAAATAAACTAGGTTTAGACAAACATTTGATTTTGATACCACTTTGATAGAATTAAAATGTAGCTTTAGATTGAAACCTTTTTTGGTAATTGATACAAAAAACTAATAGACCCTAGATTATAAAAAACCTCAAGGTTAATGCCAAACTGAATAGATCAACCATAGGATGAAACCTTATAGTAAACATAAATGTATTTGAATTGAAAATTCAAACAATAGGAAAGAATAATAGAAGCATATAAAAATAATTATAACTTGTATCAAGATTCCTGTGTAGAGATTCATTACTTAGTCAAACATAGACAGAGACAAACTTGTATTCAGATATTCAGAGCTTTGATACTCCCTTTTTATTATACCATTCAACATTTTTTTACACAAAACACTACACCAAATCTAAATTTTTCAATATTCAATAGTCTTCTAACTAAATTGCAAAAAATTGAGTGAAGAGGATCAGATTCTCATTAATGCTAAAAATGAAATAACATGATAAATATAGAAGTAGAGGATATATTTTAATTAAAACAAATATTCACATATATATTTTTATTGTCAAGTACTAGCAGTCATTAATGCAAGTTGATGTGATCCCAACTATCTTGGACATGTCAACAAGTAGGTGAGATTATAAGTTGGTTGTCGATTGGACAAACACATCATCCAACAATACATTGGCATGCATCTATTTATATTTTTGCAAAGCCTCCATCATATTAACTATCGATGGATGATATTATGTGATGACTATCATAGTTATCACTTGTAGACATGGACATCAATATCTATGCTAGGTTTGAGCTTAAATATTCACTACTCAGGTGAGGGGTGAAAGAATTATTCTATTTATTAAATAAATAAATTTAATAAAATAGATATTTTCAACATGACATTGCGTATTGATCAAAGGTCATTTAGTCAACTAGTTTTATAACACACACACACACATCCTACACCATACATGTTATTTAGAAATGTCTTGGAACTATTTTTTTATAATTATTGTTTGGTTGTGTGTTGATCATATAGTCCTTAGTGAAAATGATTTAACATGAAGGGATATAAGTTAATAGATTAAAGACTTTACCTATTCTTTTCTACTATAACCATATAATGAAGTAATTAATAAATACATTTTATGACTCTACATTGATAAAGGCTAAACCTTTTTATATGATAATAGATTTATTTTCATAGTCATAAATGTTATTGGAGGAACTGTAGTTAAACATCAAAAAGTGTTATATTTTTAATTATTAAATTAAATTCCATTACTAATAGTTTATAGTATGGATATAGATATTATATAATTTTATTTATTTTTGTGACTATATCTTAGATTATTATGTTATTTTAAAGGGAAACATGCCATTTTATTCTTACTTTTGTATTCATGTTGATTATATATCCTAGGATGGAGAACATCATGAATAAATAAGAATGAAACTTGAGAAGATATACCAGATAAAAACAATCACCTATGATATTGTTAGCTAAATTTTGGATAACATTAGAGAGCTTCACAAAAAAATTGTCCCATAAAACCTATACTTTGATTGACCACATTGAAAATATTTTATAAGTCATGCCTAACAAACATTAAGGTAAATTTGACAAGATTAAGGTAATGACTTATGTTTGTCTTGTGCTAGTCTATCCATACCATGATATGAAAAAGTTGATTTGAAAGGTGTCAAAGGTTCATAAGTGTCTCTCAAGTCATATCACCCTTTAATCACATTGCATGAACATTATATACATGTTTGGATGAGTTAAGGTTATTTTTTAAAGTTCAAGGTAATGTTCATTTTGATGCTTGTCTAATCGTTTTGTGATAGGTTTTAAGTTGGTCCAATAATACCAAAGGTTGGAAAAAACTTTTTGATACTTTTAACACATATAAAGTCACCATAAATTCCATTTTGGTATGTAAAATTTATTAAAAATATGTTATGACCTCATTTATAACATTATAACCCATTTCAAGTGTTTTCTTATGCTCTTTGTAAATTTCAAGTGGAGAATCTTACAAGAAATGTTGGGTAGTTGGTAATAATATGTATGGTAATGTTTTAATAGGTTGATAAAGGTGTGAAGGAATCCATTAATACCTATTTCATAGCTCCATCAAGGTTTACCAAGTAGATATGGTAATTTTAGTGTCAAAAAAGGCTCTTTTAAGGTTTCCCAAGGTCACATTTATATACATGAAATATTATGAATCCCCTCATTATTTATAGTCCCAAATACAAGATTTAGATGAAGTTACATATTCAAAATAGAGAAAACATCTTTCATCTTCCCTATCGCTTCTTTGGCAAGCTTATGAAGGCTAATTTTAGATGCTCATTCTATATAAAGGAGAGAGAGTGATGAAATAAGATCTTGGTTAGAGGATTGGGTCTTAATTTACTTAAAATCCATTTTTATATTTCTTATATTGGTGGCTCCTCATTTATGAATAATCATTAAGAAGACATGGTGATATAAAACCTTACTAAAACCCCATATGCCCAATTTTCTCCTTGAAATGATAGTTTAAAGCTGGTGGGAAGCATGACTAAAATTGGAGAGGATATATAAGTTATATAAATACATTTTTAATGATATTAAAATCCAAAATTGGCATGTGTGACCTCAAAAATGAAGTATTTTTCATGTTTAGAGCATATTACATACTAAAAACATGGAGTTTCTAATTTTCTAGGGTTTTCAATAGTTCAGAGTATGAAGATGAAGGTCTCCCATCATATTTTCACTCTCTAAAATTATTTATAGGTCTATTAAATTATTATACTTGCATAATTCACATCCACAAGCCTCTTAGCATAATGGCAACATGCAGATTCCCACTAGTGTTCATCATTCATCAATGTGAAAATAAAGCCTTAATGTTTTAAGAGTCTCATGTCATATGAAACTAAGGATATATGGACGTTTTTGTGTGTTGGAGTTATTAAAATAAATTTTATCTCTTCAATACATCATTAGAGCTCAAAAGGGAAAAATAAGTCATGTTCTCATGGCTCACCAAAAGACTAGTAGCCTGCAAGTGGGAGAGCAACAAGATCTTGGTTATGAACATAAAAAAGCAATGAGGTGAATTGGTTTCATATGAAAGGCAATAATATATTAGACTTTTAATAACCCTCCAACATGAATGATCACTTCATCCCTAGTTGATCCAAGTAACATATATTGGTTTTAGGCTAAAGATTATGTCAATGTCACCAAGCATAAAAGTGAGTTGAAATGGTTCAACCTTGTGTTATTAGTGATATATAAGGGTCATAACCTCATGAAAAATGTTGTGAGCTAGTGAAAAAGTTTTCTTAGGGAAAAAATGTTCAAAGCATATTCCATTGAGATCTTAATGAGATGAAATCTAGACCTACAAGTCTATAAATGTTCAAATTCTATTCCATTGAGATCCCAATGAGACAAAATATAGACTTACAAGGCTGCAGACATGTAGCTTTGTATTTCCAAAAAATATGTAATAGTCCTTGTGTTGATTTGTGGATTTAAAAGGCTAAAGGTGGTGCAAAAATTATAGACAAACTTTCAATACTCTACCAAATACCATTAAAGTTCTCATAGAATTGTCAAAAAGCTCTAAATTTCAAAATACACTCAAAGAAGCCTAAAAGGACACCTATATGCCTATTATAAAATAGAGTTGGGGAAGTTATACTTATGTTATGGAGTGAAGTCTTGGAGGGAATATAAATAACTTGAGAAATAAAATTTAACTTTCTAATATTGGTTAGACTCACTTAAGTATTGAAGAGGCTAAAGAAGGATCTACATCCTCATACATGTAGTTTTGGAGCCTAATTGAAGACCTACACATCTGTGCTAAGATTATGATGAGAATACACATTTCGTGCTGATATTAGTGTGTGATTATTATGAGGGATTTCGAGGATATAATAATAGTCTTCCATGAGTTTTATATTTAGTGGATGAAGAGAACTAAGGAAACAAACCTTTAGGGTCAAGTAGCTCAAGTTGCCAATAAATCCTCATGAGGGAATAAGCCATGTTCTAGATCATTTGAAGGGTTGAGATGTTTGGAAAATCATTGGATAAAATTATAGGAAGTTTTTCAATCCCATTTTGAAGCACTATCAATCATAAAATAACATTTTGAAGGCTTCTAAGCCTAAAACCTATTTCTCAGCCTCACTCATACAGTCTACCACCTCAAAAGGAGAAATTTGAGATGCCCACATCTTGCATGAGGATATGAATGGTAAATAAATCCATTAGAAATAAAATCCCACCAATATTCACTACTGATCCATGGCATTTGGATGTTCATTAAGGGCCTCAGCTCTATGAACAATCCTTAAGAGTATAAGACATTCACAGACTGCCAAGAGACTAAATATGACGTGATGATTGAGAAATCTTCCCCAATGATCTAATATACCTTTAAAATACCATAGAAAAATTTATATGAAATTTATAGGCCTCATGGACACCTAACTAAGCACACTTTTGGCACATGTGAGGATAAAACTATAAAGAATTGGTAAACAAGGCATAGTTGTAGACCTATTTGTGAGTATGAAGGGTAATGATAGGCCTTCAAGTCAAGAGATAAATATTGGAAATAATGAATAGATTTTATATATATTTTTATTCTCTTTTTACAAGCCTCTCTAGATTATGTATGAACCTTTCAAGATACTACTTTTAGTCTAAAAGGTGATTGTGCTACTATGTCCCTTAAGAAGCTTATCTACAGACCTATGGAATACTATTGAAGAGCTTATCTTTACTATATTGAGTTATCATATGATATTATAAACCCTTATAAATAATTTTAACCTATTAAATTCTTGAGGAATCATTCTAGCTACCTCTTAGGCATGAACATGCATCTAAACTAAGGTTTTGGCCATTCATTGGATCACCCATCCGTATGGGGTTTTAGATCCTTAAATTTGGCATGGAGCTTGATTATGAGGTAATAAAAGTTAATAAAATATTTTCTTGGAGTTTCACATGTGTGAGGGATGTATGGAATAAAATATTAGTTTCTAGGCCTAAAGACCTAATTGAGAGCTAATTGAGGAAAGAAGTAGCTGGAGTAAGTATACTTGCACTTAGTGTCTGGTCATGAAACTTTGTATAGAGTAGGAATATAATCACGGGTATTAAAATATTTTTTTTTTTAATTTTCTAGGATCATCTTTATAATGTTATACACAAGGAGCTTTGTATCTTTTGAGGACTACAAGGAGTTGAAGACAAGTATGGGATTTACGTGTAAAATGGAGTGTGGGAGAGTGTTTGAGTCCTAAAATAGGATTGACACATGTTTTTTAAGTCAAATATATGCCTCTCATGTAGGTAGGTTGCATTCATGAATATGGGAGCAATATTTGAGGTATTTTAGCAAAAGAGGCATAGTGAGATCAAATGGGTTTCAAGACACCTAAGAAGATATGATCATCACCAAAACATCAGTGTGGTGGATCATCAATTATATGAAATATGTTAAGGATTAAAAAAAAGGGAATTTAAAGGTGAGTTGATAACCATGGAATTCCACTTTTCACTTCCCAAACCAAAAGGAAGGTATTTTAAAGAAGAAGATAAGAAGTGTTAAGTAAATAGAGAAACCCCCATGCCATTTAGGAGAAGATCCATCTTCAATAAATAAACACATGTCATTGAATACCTTATGAAAATATTATTCAACCTCCTTCTTTATTTTAACTCATGTTGGAGATATATCATTTCTCTTTTCTACGTCACTTCTCTCTCCTTCTCTCATTCTCTCTCTATATATACTTGTTGTAAGGATCCTTTGGCTAAGTATGGTGAAGCCTTGATCAACTAAAAAAAATTTATATGCCTTTAAATAATGAATAAAGTTGATTATTACCTTATTATATGATTTCAACTATTGTACTTGTGTGATTGTTGATGAATTCTAGTCGCAGTGATTTTACTCTCTCATTTGTCTTCTCTTACCTATTTATAAATGGATTATCTTATTGTATGTTACATGGTGAGTTTTATGTAGTTTTATCATGATTTAAAAGTGGATTTAAATCATTATTGCCTTGCTTAGACCTCTTGACCAACCCTTTCATTCAATGCATTGTCTATTACCTCTATGTTAAAACACTTATGATTGAAGGTCTTTGTTGAGTAGTGTGATCAAATTCAGGTCTAATCCATGTTCTTAGTGAATTATAGTAAGGTAGAGGGTATTAAATTGGTGTATCACCTTTCTAATTAGGTTTATTTTATGTTATATCTGTCCCTTTTCCTTTGCTAGCTAGTAGTGTAGTGTGTGAGGTTAACTAATACATCAAGGGGAGCTAGCCCTAAATATAGAGGTTTAGTCTACTTAAAGGTAACCCAAAACCTAAGACTAATCCCATTGTATAAATCAAATTGAGATGGATTGAACCACCCTCTCAAGGGTGAAAATTTGAGTTATAATAGATACCATTTATTAGATTTTCTTGTTCAATAGATTAATTATTATCCAATAGTTATATCATACTCATGTTGTAACAATGATTTTATACTAAAATATATATCTCTACTTCAATCCTATAATCATAGTATGATGATAACACCAAAGCAAAAACTATAATATGAAGGAGACCTTCCATCTTCCAATCTTATATTTACCCATCTGTAATGATCTTTTATTATGAGTGTAAATGGTCACTAAATTTTCCATAAGATGATTTAATTTTTTAGGTAATAGATCTTGACTCATTAACCTAATTGAGCTCTTGTTCATGCTAAAACAAAGACCATTTAGATGTCTAAAATTATATTCTAGTATTTTTAGTCATGCTAAAAATAAAGGAAATTGGAAAACTTTGTAATTAAATGTCAACTTCAGTTGAAACTCACTCAACATCATAGATTTTATATTTAGAAGATATATTTAAAATTTTAGGCCCATCTAATCTTGCATGCCAATTTTTTTGTAAAAATTAATTATCTATTTATAGCAGGTCTAGTTAACTCTAGGTAGTTTTTCATTTTTTTAGATTTTTTAAATTTGAATGTCAACTCCAATTTTGAGTTGAAATTTATTTACAGAATCTTATGTAATGTTTTTATTCATTCAAGGTGAATCAATGAAGATTATGGTTTCATAAAATTCTAAGTATTATTCTTATTGATATTCTCATGCTTTACTCAGCTATGGATTCATCATCTAGTGTTAGAGGAATTTTGAATCTTGGAATTAATATAATTTTGAATATATATTTTTATATTTCAGTGTCACATTTTATGATTAAATAAATAGGTGCAAGATATGGTGAGAGGATAAGGAGGAGGAAGAATCACTCAGATGAACAAGAAGATTTATAGAGGTAAGTATAACAATTAATTATAATTATTATGAATTGAAGACAAAGGGGACTAGAAGATGAAACAAAGGAAGAAATAGATCATAAACATGAAATTTAGTAAGAGGAGGAACTAGAACAACCACTATCAATGGAACAGAGGATGGTTAGGAATTTGGATAGAAGTAATGAAAGATTCAAGGTTGATGTTTCATATTATGGAGGTAGTTAAAATCAGAGGAGTTGATAGATTGGCTAAACAACATGGAGAAGTTTTTTGAATGGAAAATTCTAGGAGAAGATAAGAAATTAAAGTTTGCATTAAATAAATTTAAGGGTCATCCAATGATTTCATGGGATCACCTGTAGAAAGAGAGATAGAGAAGGGTAAAGAGAATATCAACATATGTAGCATGAGGAAGAAGAAGTTGAGGAAGAAATTTATTCATGTGTATTATGCACAAACCCTATGCAGAAGATTATTGAATTTAAGGAAAAAAGACCATAGTATAAAAAAGTATATAGTTGAGTTTTAAAATATTTCCATATGATTCAAGACTGATGAAACATAAGAACTGATGGCCAAAGGTATATAAATGGTTTAAATTTTTATATTCGAGATGAATTGATCATGCATAAAATATTTTTCATGTAGGAGGCTTATAAATTAGCTTTGAAGGTAGTATAAAAAATAGACATATTTTTAGAAAATCAACTGGGACAAGAAGAGGATAATCAACTCTAATAAGGGGAGGTGGTACAATTAATTCCACTAGAGGAGGATCTCCCCATGGTGCAAAAAAGCAAGAAGATAATAAACAAGGGTTTTAGTATAAACAAAAAGGAAGAAGATTCAATCTATGGTGGTTCTAAAGGTTGGTTTCCAAATCAATGTAAGTCTTATGTTTGTTACAAATGTGGAGAAGAAAGGGACACAACATTTAAGTGACCATACTATCATGAATAAGAAAAGAGGCAAGAGGACCGCTCAAGAGTGAATCTAGTGGAGGTTGAAACATAAGAGTAAAATACAGGAGTTGTAGTAGCATACATTGGACAATATCTCATGATGAGGAGAATAATGATTTCTCCAAGGAAAGAATATGTGTAAAATAAGGAAGATGGTAATGAATGGATTTGAATAAATATTTTTTTAGCAAGGTACAATTCATGAGGTAAGATATGAAAAGTAATTACAGATGGTCGTAACTATGAAAATATGGTTTCTAATTATATGTTAGATAAACTAAGTTTGAAATGTGAAAAGCATCCATTTTGTTATCTGATTTCATGGTTTATAAAAGGAAATGAAATTACATAAAATAAAAGGTGTTTAATCAAGTTTTTATAGGAAACACATATAAAGATGAATTATGGTGTGATTTTATTTCAATGTATACAAGTCATGTGTTGTTGGGAAGGCCATGGAAATATGACATAAAATAAATTCATAATAGAGAAAAAAAAATACATATAATTTTTTGAAAGGTGGTATAAAGGTAGTTTTACTACCACTTAAAGAATAAGGGCAGTCAAAAAACATGTTTTCCATTAAAAAAAATTATCAAGATATGAAGATGACATGTTGTTTTTATGTATTAATAACAAAAAAAGAAGACACAAAATTAGTGAAAATACCAACAAAAGTAGTAGAAGTGTTGAAAAAATATGCAAATGTTATACCTGATGAGTTACTAGATGGTTTATCACCAAAGAGAGACATTTGACATCATATTTATTTAATTCAAATAAAAACTCTACCCAATCAAGTGGCTTATAGGATGAGCCCAATATAACATACATAATTAGTGAGAAATGGTGTATTAAGGGAGAGCATGAGTCCATGTGCAACACCAACACTTCTAACTCCAAATAAATATGGGGAATGGATGATGTGTGTGGATAGTAATGTAATCAATAAAATTATCATCAAATACAAATTTTTTATGCCCTATTTAAATGATATGATGGATGTGTTTGTAGGAGAAAAATACTTTACTAAGATTGATCAAAGGAGTGGTTACTATCATATTCATATTCGTTAATGAGATCAATAGAAAAAAACATTCAAGACTAGGAATGACTTATATGAATGGATGTTGATGCCATTTGGATTATCTAATGTACCCAACACATTTATTAGGGTGATGAACATAATACTAAGAGATTATATTGATAAGTTTTGGGTGGTTTATTTTTTATGATATTTTGATATTCAATAAGAGAAAGAAAAATCATTTAAAACATCTAAGAATGGTATTAGAATTTTTAATAAAGGAGAAACTCTATGCAAATCTGAAGAAGTATAGGTTTATACAAAATAATATGGTATTTTTTGGATTTATAGTTTCAACAGATGGTGTAATAATGCATGAAAAAAATTAAAGTAAATTATTGAGTAGTCTATTCCAAAGATCATCATGGAGGTAATAAGTTTCCATGGTTTAGCAACATTTTACAAAAATTGATTAAAGCATGTAGTGTTGTTGCACCAATAACAAATTTCATGAGAGAAAAGTATTTATGTGGACAAGGGAAACAACTTAAATATTTTAACTATTGAATAATAAGATTAAAACCCCCTATTTTACTATTATCAAATTTAAAAAAAGTGTTTGAGGTAGATTGTGATGATTTACATATGGGAATTGATATTGTGATGAGTCAAGAAAGAAGGCCAATAACATATTTTGGTGATAGATTGAATGACCTATAAGAAAAATGTATTCTAAATATGATGTTGAATTTTATGCAATTGTAAAAACATTAAGACATTGGAGGCATTACCTAGCATATAAGGAGTTTATCCTATTTATAGATCATGAGGCCTTGTTTAGTATGTGAACACTTAGAAAAAAAATAAATAGTAGACATGTAAAGTGGGTGTCTTTCTTGTAGTGTTGTAATTTTGTTTTGAAACATAAATGGGAAATCCTTAATTACGTAGTTAATGCTTTGAATATAAGAATGGTGTTGTTAACTACTATGATAAGTGAAGTAGTTGGATTTGAATTTGTTAAGCAATTATATGATACTAATCCAAATTTTGGAAATATAGTTGAACAATGTAGGAATCCATTAGTAGATGATAAAATTATTATTCATGATGAATATATTATATAGAATGGTTTTCTCTTCAAGGAAAAATAACTATGTATTCTATTTGGGTCTCTAATAGACAATATTATCAGAGAATTATATATTGGTGGTTTAGTTGGACATTTTGGTAAGACTAAAATAATAAATTTGATGGAGGAGAAGTATTTTTGGCCAAAGATGAAGAGATATGTGGAAATCTATGCTTCAATATTCATAATATGTCATGTGGTTGAAGGCCATGCATAAAATATAATTGAAAGATTTGAGTATATAGTTGTACATGCTATTACTAGTTCTAAGAAGAAAATCAACAAATTTGAGTATAGACTTTCTATCGGGGTTAAAAAATACATGGAGAGGTAATGATTTGTTTTTTTAAATTGTAGATGGGTATTATAATATGGTTTATTCTATTGCATGTAATAAACCTAATTATTCCACTAGAGTTGAAAAACTATTTTTCAAGGATGTTGTGAGATTGCATGGTGTTTCAAAAATGATTCCATCATTTAAGGACACAAAAAATTTAAGTCATTTCTAGAGGACTCTATAGAATAATTTATGAACTAAGTTATAATCCAATAGTGCATACCACTCACAAACATATGGACAGTTAAAGTTGTAAACATGAGCTTAGGAAATTTGTTGAGATGCATAGTTGGAAATAAGCCTAAGCAATAGGACTTGACTTTACCACAAGTTTAATTTACATATAATTATTTAGTGAATAGATCAATATCAAAATAATCATTTAATATTATTTATGGGAGAAATCATATACATGTTTTAGATTTGGTATAGTTACCAATTGCAGAATGAGTTAGTGACGATGTATAAGTATTTGTAGAGCATGTACAAGAGTTTCAAGAAGAAGTAAGAAGAAAGATACTAAAAAGCAATGTGAAGTATAAATCAAAAACACATGTAATAAGAAGGTCAAAGTTATTTAAAGAAGGATATTTAGTGATAGTTTACTTGATGAAATAAATATTTCCAACATACACACACAACACACTAAAATACAAGAACATTGGACTGTACAAAATTATGAATAAAATCAATGACAATGTCTATGAGGTAAGTTTAGTATAGAATATTGATATCTTTGTTAATTTCTATAACCCAGCAATAGATTAATTCCACAATAAATTCACAGACATAAATCTGATTTATAATGATTAATACAACTGGGTTAATTAACAACTAATAACAGCGGAAGCAAAAATAACAATAAGCCAATACAAAAAGACAATAACACAAATATACCTAGGAAACCCCAATGCGGGGAAAAAACCTACAAATCTTGGATCTTCTATTCAGCCTAACAACAAACTTTTCTTTCAAAAAAATACAATACAAGAGTTTGCTACAATAATCTTACTTTTATTGGAGAGCCTAGCTGCTTTACTTAGCATGCAAGAAAAAAAAATTGTCCTTGCTTTCTTTGGATTTTTTTCTACACATAAAATCACTCAAGGATTTATCTTATCCTTACAAACTTAGAAACATTCTATTTAAAGAATAGAAACTATTGTTGCTGAAAAATCAACTCGAATTGTTTTAAATCATATCTAATCTTGAGTTGCTTTAAAACAATTCCACATTCCACCTTTCGAGCTACAAAAATCAACACTCCCTCTTAGTGAGGAAGGTGTTCTGCACCACACCTAACTTGTCCCTAAAGAATTCAAACTTGCTCTTCATCAAGGCCTTCGTCAGGATATCTGCAATTTGTTCATCCGTAGGAATGTAATTGAGCTTCACTATCCCCTTCTCCACAGAATCTCTGATGAAATGATACTTGATCTCAATGTTATTTGACTTGTCATGAAACACTAGATTCTTAGAGAGTTTGATATAACTTTGATTATCACAATAAACGACTGTAGGATCTAGCTCCTGATTAAAGAGCCTAGCTAGAATTTTTTGAAGCCAGATAGCCTCACATGTAGCCATATTGGCTGCCATATACTCAACCTCTACAGAACTCAGTGCAACTAACTTCTATTTCTTGTTTTACCAAGAGACTGCTCTTGATCCCAAACTGAAACTACACCCTGAAGTGCTCTTTTGATCAACTGTACTGCCTACCCAATCTGCATTAATAAACCCCTTGAGCTTCACTCCATCCTGGTGAACATACTTCAACCCATAATCAATTGTGCCTTGGAGATATCTCAAAACATGCTTCGCAACTATCCAGTGAACACATTTAGATTCCACCATAAACTGACTGAGTGAGTTCACTACAAAATAAATGTCTAGCTTGGTGTTGACCAGATACATAAGAGAGCCTATCAACTATTTGTATAAAGTAGGGTCCACTACCTCTGATCTAGAAGCATCAATCTTCTTCTAGTTGGTCACAAGTGGCATTGACATAGGCTTACAATTTTCCATCTTGAATCACTTCAAGATATCAATTAAGTACTTCCCTTGTCCAAGGAAGATTTATCCCTCTTTCTGCCATAACTCCAATCCCAGAAAGTAGTGCATCAACCCCAAGTCCTTCATCTCAAACTCTCCTGCAAGATCCCGCTTGCAGTGTGTTATGAGCTCCTCTGACCCTGTGAGAAATAAGTCATCAACATATAACAATAATATGATAAGTTTACCCTTCACCTGAACATAGTACAGGTTCGAATCTGCCTCACTCTTGATGAAGCCCACACTCTGCAAGTAACTATCAATACATGAATACCACGCCCTAAGAGCCTGCATGAGTCCATACAGTGCTCTTTTCAACTTGCATACATGAGAATCCCTCTCATGTGCTTCAAACCCTTCTGGTTTCTCTATGTAAATCTCTTCCTCAATCACCCCATTGAGGAAGGCCGTCTTTACATCCATCTGATGAATCCTCCAACCCATCTATGCTGCTATAGAAATGATAGATCTTATGGATGAGTACCTGGCTACTAGAGAGAAAGTCTCATCATAGTCAACTCCTTCCTTCTATGAAAACCCCTTAGCCACAAACTGAGCTTTGAACTTTTCCACACTACCATCTGCAACATGCTTAGTCTTATATAGCCATCTCAATCCCACCATAGACTTATCTTCTGGTCTTGGTACTGCCTCCTATACACTGTTCTTCATGATGGAAGAATACTCTTCCACCATGGCATCTCTCCATACTTGGTGCTTGGATGCCTCCTGAAAGCTAGAAGGCTCTACTTCAATTAATTCACTCATAACTGCCACATAATATGAACAACATCTGGGATCCCTTCTTTGTCTGACTAAATCTTGAGGATCACCTACATATTCTTGAGCCTATCTTAATGTTTGCTCAGCTGCCCTATTTCTCCTCTTCACACTAATAAGAATCTAAGGCTGAGGAATTATATGTTCCTCTATCTGATCATCCTACTTGTTCTACTCTCCAGCTTGCATGACTGAAGTTTAAGGAATTTGTGCTACCTCAACTGTGGATGTTTGTTCCTCCTCATTCTTCAAGTTACTTGACTTCTAAAGAACCCTCTCTTCCTCAAACTTCACATCTCTACGAACCACTATTTTCCTAAGAGCAAGAATATAAACCCGATAAGCCTTAGAAGTTTCATTGTACCCAACAAGGATACCCTTCTTTGCAGTAGGTTCCAACTTGGTTCTCTTATCAACAGGAATGTGATAATACACAAGACATCCAAAGATGCGAATGTGCCCCAAATCTAGTTTCTTACCAGTGAATGCCTCTTCTAGAGTCAATTTGCCCAACACTTTGTGAGGGCTCCTATTCTACAAATACACAGTTGTGTTGCAAGCTTATGCCCATAAGAACCAAGGTAGATCCTGATCATGAAGCATGTCCTTGGCTGCTCCAATGATAGCTCTATTGTTTCGTTCAACAACCCCATTCTGTTGAGGGTTGTATGGAACTGCCAACTCTTTCTTAATACCTTCCTAAGCATAAAAATCTTTGAAGGCATTCAAGGTATACTCGCCTCCATTATTAGACCTTAGTATCTTGATCTTCTTCCTACTTTGGTTCTCCATGAGAGCCTTAAACTCTTTGAACCTACTAAAGACCTCATCTTTATTCTTCATGAAATATATCCACATCTTCCTAGAGAAATAATCAATGAAGGAAACATAATACTCATATCCAGTCAAGGATGTTATTGACATAGGTCCACACACATCCGAGTGTACGAGATCCAAAATCCCTTCGAATCTAGTGTCACAGTTTGGAAAACTAGTTTTGGCATATTTCCCAAGAGCACAACCCTTACACACCTCATGCTATTTTGTCTTCATCTCAGGCAGCCCCGTCACTATTTCCTTAAGAATATTAAGTGCTCCATGGTGAAGGTGAGCCATCCTCCTGTGCCACAATTCTCCTATCCCTTTACAGCTACTAACCAATGCATGTGCTAGCTCAAACTGTAATCAAAATAAGCTGCCATACCTGACACCAATCACTTTTGCAATATTGGAATCTTTGGGATGAATATAGACTTTTCCCCTCTCAAAGGTCACGATGTAACCCTTGTCTTCCAAGGCAAAAACTAAGATTAAATTCTTTGTCATGCCAGGGACATACAACACATCCTCCACCAACAAAGGTTTGCCAGACTCCCTCTGAAACTTGACGATGCCAATACTAGTTGCATGGTACTTGGCATTATCTCTGAGCTCAATATAGAAATCCAGCTTCTTCTCCTCCAACTTGGTGAAACATTCTTTGACTCCCGTTATGTAGTGAGAAGCCCCACTGTGAATATACCATACTCTATTGGCACTTAAACTTGAGAGACAGGCAATGAGTGAAAACTCATTCTCAAATTTTGATGCAAAATCGTCCACCTCTGCTGTAGTAGCAAATTGCTTCTTTTGCTTATCCTTATTTTCTTATTCAGACATTGACTGGCATAGTGACCCATCTAAAGGCAGCAAAAACATTTAATCTTGCTCAGATCTTTCTTCTTCCCACTCTTGGAAGAAGAACCTTTCGATTGCTCTTTATTGGACTTTTTCTTACCCTTGCTTGCAAGAGAAATATTTTCTTCATCTTGACCCTTGTTTGTCTGATCTCCCTGATGAGCACCTTCACGGATCTCCTCCTGAACAAAATCATCCCAAAGTCTTGCCCAATCAGGTAGCTGATCTCTGCCAATAACACACTTGACAAACACTTCCTAGTGCTTTAAAAAACCATTCAAGGCTATACGCACCAACTCATCTTCATTAATCATCTCTCCAATAGCAGCAAGCTCATCCCTGATCTGTGTCAGCTTGGACAAGTAAGAGGTCACATTCTCACCTTTGGACATCTTGGTATTATGCAATTTGTCCTTGATCATCATCTTATGACTCTGATAGTCGCTCTGATAAAGTTTTGTGAGCGTATCCCACATCTCCTTGGCGGTGTCTTTCCCTAATAAATGAGGAATTAAATGATCTCTTACTCCATCCAGGATAATCCTCTAAGCCTTAGCCTCTTTAACTTCATGTGAATCCAAGGCAACATGATCATTTGTTGGTGGAGTCACTTCTGTGCTAGCATAGATCCACAGCCTGTTCTCCTTGAGAACAGATGTAATCCAAACCTTCCACTGCAAGAAGTTAGACACACCCTCAAGCCTGTCCTCGTATCAAATGCTAGTTGCCATAGCCAAAAAAAGAACTGAGGATTAAAAAAAACTAATTTTTTTTCTTGAAATCTATGTTACAAATCTTGGCTTCGTATTCAGAGTTTACAGCTTTGATACCATGTTAATTTCTATAATCCAGCAATAGATTAATTCCACAATAAATTCACAGACATAAATTTGATTTATAATGATTAATACAACTGGGTTAATTAACAACTACTAATAGCGAAAGCAAAAATAACAATAAGCCAATACAATAACACATATATACCCAGGAAACCCCAATGCGGAGAAAAAACCTGCAAATGTTGGATCTTCTATTCAACCTAACAACAAACTTTTCTTTCAAAAAAATACAATACAAGAGTTTTCTACATCAATCTTACTTTTATTGGAGAGCCTAGCTGCTTTACTTAGCGTGCAAGGAAAAAAAAAACTTTCCTTGCTTTCTTTGGCTTTTTTTTTTTACACATAAAATCACTCAAGGATTTATCTTATCCTTACAAACTCAGAAACATTCTATTTAAAGAATAGAAACTATTGTTGCTGAAAATCCAACTCGAATTGTTTTAAAGCATATCTAATCTTGAGTTGCTTTAAAACAATTCCACATTCCACCTTTCGAGCTACAAAAATCAACAATCTCTCTAGTATTTAAAATTTTAGATTTATATGATTTTCATGGAGAATATGATGAAGGTTAAAAATATAAAGAAGTGGATTGAAAGCAATGGGTACCAAAGAATAAGAAAGTAAAGATATCACATATTCTAGATAAGAAAATAATGAACACAAGATAAGGAAGTTATAGTAGGCATTTGGTATAGTGAGAAGAACCACAATAGGAAGACAACACTTGGATTTCATAATAAGAGTTGAATAAAATTGACAATAATAAATGGCAAAAATATAAGCAAGGCAACTTACAAGAACTGAGTTGTTTTCAACTAGAGGAGAATGATGCAAAGAGCAAACTTCGATAGACCATAACTTTTGACTCGTTAACCCTATTGAGATTTCATTCATACCAAAATAAAGATAAAGAAAATATGCATGCAGCCATAAACTGTTACAACATTTACGGGCTGTTCTAAGATGTTTGGAAAGCCATCCAATATCATCTAGAGGTCTAAAATTGCATTATAGTATTTTTAGTCATATTAAAAATAGTAAAAATTAGACAAATTTATAACTAGATGTCAACTTCCATTGAAATTTACCATATGTTAACTCGAATTTTGAATTAAGATTTATGTACCGATTGAGATTTCATTCACACCAAAACAAAGATAAAGGAAATATGCATACAGCCATAAACTGCTACAACATTTAGGGGTTGTTCTAAGATGTTTGGAAAGCCATACAAAATCATCTAGAGGTCTAAAATTGCATTATAATATTTTTGGTCATATTAAAAATAGTAGAAATCAAATAAATTTATAACTGAGTGTCAACTTCAATTGAAATTTACCATATGTTAAATCCAATTTTGAATTAAAATTTATGTAAATATTTTATGTTATTTTTGTTCATTTAAAACACAAATCAATGAAGATTATAATTTCATAAAATTCTAAATATTATGCTTATTAATATTTTTATACTTTATTAATCTGGAAATTCATCAAATTTATTTCCAATTTTAATATTGGAGTATATATGTGAATAATAACTATGATACAATGATATTATACGATCTTATTCACAAGTTTTTCGTCCCTGGCAATACTCCCATGATAAGATTTAATAGAATAGAAAGAAGATTTAAATAGTATCATGCCTCGAGATTTCCAAAGACACTTCATAAGAAATAACCCTTTTCTAGTCTTATAATCTATTATGAGCTTTGGTTACTCCAGCTTGGCTGCAATATACATATTGTTATAAGAAAATTAAATTATTTAAGCAAATTAAAACTTCATGGTGACTGTCCTTTATTCTCGTTTTAAATATAAGATCGATACCCTTCTAGAGGAGTTCTAAGTTAAAATATAACCTATGTGATTAAATGTTTTAAATAAAAATATTGTTAAATGTATTGATAATAAAATAGGTCTTCATACATAGCTTGGATTCAAAGAATTCTCTGTCGGATGTAACATATACATTATGATGAAGATAATTCAATACCCTGGGAATTGGTTAACATCTAATTATATTGATAAGGATATTGAACCATTTGGAGGATGTGTTTAGTTTTTTTAATATTATACTTTCATGTTTTCAATTATGTTTATAATTAATATAATTTAAGTTCCTCGCCACTTAAATTATTGTTTGAAGGTAATAATCTTGGTTTTAGATTACATATGGTACAATTATGTTATGATATATGTATATATATATATATATATTGAGTTTTTTAATGCCTTTGGAAAAAGTATATTAATAAAATACTTAATTTAAATATGTCAAGGTATATAATGGAATAGGAATCCTTTCTTTAACTCGATAATTTGATACAAGGTTTAGCCATTCTTCTAGTTGTTAGACAATTACTTTTGGAAGTAATAGTTGACATAATGTTAATGAATTTTAATAAGTTTATTATTCTTAATAAAATTTAAATCTTGATAATATTTAGAGAAGTTAATGGATTATATTATTTGTGGTTTAAAAGTAGTTATGTTTCTTTTATTAAAATAAAGGTTGTGTAACAATTAGTCCTTATTTTCATATTGTAAATTATTTTTACATGAACTTGTATATATATTTTGTAAAAAGTTTGATTTATATATGTATCTTGTAATATGAATTTAATTTACATGTGTATCTTGTAATATGAATTTATTTTGATAATTTTGATTTAAAAATACAAATTTAATATTATAAAATAAATAAAAATAGTGATATTGAGATTTGTATCTTGTAATATAAATTTATTTTGATTATTTGCATTTGAAAATATAAATATACGTATCTTGTAATATAAATTTTATTTGCGTATGTATCTTGTAATATAAGTTATGTATTTTGTAATACAAATTTATTTTGATAATTTAAATTTAAAAATACAAATTTAATATTGTAAAATAATTAAAGATGATGAAATTTAAATATGTATCTCTAGCAATATATACATTAATTAATTCATAATTTTATTTTTTTTAAATATTATTATAAAAATGAGAAAAAAAATGTTGTACAATCAATTAAATAAAAAAATAATTATCATTATATTAAAATTATTGTTTTGAAAGATTCTTATAATTCTTTGCATGACAATAACTAATTATCAATAGGGGTGATTAAAGTTCCCCTGAAGTAAAGGATGATTCTAGCGAGCTTGAATAGGCATATAGGTCTTGTTCCATTAAAAATGCATGGTTGATCCATTATTTTAGTGGACTAGGAATCTCCACTTCTGTTGAAAGCATAACCAACACTCATGACATCGATAACCATAAATTGGGATCAATTTGAGTGCACTGCAGGGATGTCAATATAACTTGTAACATTTCCGTCATTCAAAATCCCCATGGTCCACTAGTTTAGGGTCTAATAACTCCATGAGCCTATCCTCTCTATGAAATGTAAACGCTTATGGAGAAGTGAGAATTTTAAATCAAATCTAGGCAATTCTTGTTTTGGTTTGGTGATTCTAAGGAAAAAAAGGAGGATTGATTATTCTAGAAATATAGAATAAGAATCTGACCTGATCCATTAGACTATGCATCCCATCATCTAAACTTGTGAATTGTAAACATCTTTTACCGGATACCACATCCAATATCTTCGTCACCTGACCGGTCACTATACACTCGGGAGCTATGTAACCCCTACCAAATAATCAATGAAAAATCAGTTTTCAATTCCTGAATAGTGAAGTGAATTGGTAGCCATCGGAACCGTTGTTGTCTTGCATCTAATAAAAGAAAAGCATTTGCACCACTATCAAATGTAGAACTTCAGACATTTTGGTTAAAATTTATGTGGGGAAATTAGAATTGATATCTTTCAACATCTTGATAAATTTAGCGACGTCCGACATTCCTTTCAGTATGCATGCATTACCTGTCATTTGTAGATTTTTTTTTGAAACTTTCTATCACATTAGAATTTGCTAAAATCCTAACTGCAGCCCTATGTGCGTCCCCAATCCTGTTAACACACTCAATGCTACTGTGTGCGCTTCAGTAAAAAGGCTTTTTGTAAAGGATTTCTAGTCCAAATAGAAAAATAGAGAAACATCTGGTTAATCTCGAAAATTTTTATGAAGCTTCAAGATTATTCAAAAATATTACTCGTATGAGAAGATTACCTGATCGAAAACATCTTTAAACCTTGTGAAAAGATTCACACAATTTTGAAAAATCTGATGCAATGGGCTCTGCCATATCTTTCAATTTCATTCTGTTGTCAAGCATTTTAGAGCGCAAGCTCTGTAGACATTCATCGTAGAGTGTGTTATAGGATATTATGTTAGAAAGCCAAATTATAAACTATTAAAATTAGTGGCAGGAGGAGATATGATTTACCTTATTAGTAAAGACAGACAAAAGATCATCGATATAACCGATAACTAAGCCCATCTGTGGAGGGATTCTTCCCTCGAATTGATTGTGATAAATATCTAGCGAAAATAATTTGGTGTTGGAGATTTGTGGTGGAATGCGGCCTTGAAAAGCATTGCGATCTAGCTTTAATAGTACTAGAGCTGGACTACTCCATATGCCCACTGGAACTTCCCCAGTGAGCTTGTTTTGAGAGAGAGTCACGGTTGACAGGGTGGTGCATTCGTTGAGAGAAGATGATTGGATTCCATTGAAATTATCGGAAAAAAGAATAAAATCTATAAGTATTTTGCCTCTGCACAGATGGTGTGGTATAGGACCCCACATATGGTTGGATGAAACATCTAGCACGTACAGCTTCGCATTCCTGTCCAAATTCTACGGTAACACATTGTTAGAATAAACCAATAATTTCTCCCATCTACATGTACGCGGTGGAGAAAACTAGGAAAATAAACTTTAGTTCAGAATAGGTGTAACACCACTTTGCATGGCAATTGCAGTTGTAACGAATGATTGGTTAAAGTTTAGTGAAGTTATTATGTTATTTTATTCATAGCTATTCTTAGTTTCTACTGCTGTTCGAATAAGCTAAGGACCTTTATTTAAAGAAGCTGTATGTAACATTTTTTCATGAGAAGTGGAATACCAAAAAATGTATTGGTGTAGCAATTTGGTGGTCTCTATTTTTTGGTGAGGAAAGAAGTTTAGTAAAAAGGAATTCTGCTGCTATAGCAGTTCCAGAATTCTGTATTTAATTTATTTATTTTTATTATTGCATTTGCCTTTTCAATAGATTGGTATCAGAGTTAAATATTGTTGCTAAATTCTGCCAGGTTTTTTGAAGTCAAAGAGGATTTGTTTTTATTACTGTCTTAGATCATGGCAATAGGCAACAGCATCAATCAGCCCCAAATTCTTATTTTCGCTAGTAAGAATTATGATTTTTGGGAAATTAAGATGAAGACATTATTCAATTCACAAGTTATTTGGGATTTGATAGAAAATGGTTTTGAAGAACCATAGGATTAAGCAACCTTTCAGGTATTAATATAGGGAGAAAAAGATCAACTTAGAGACAACAAGAAAAAGGATGCAAAAACTTTTTTTTAATTCAGTAAGCAATGGATGAATCCATCTTTCCTAGAGTTTTGGTAGTAATGAAATCCAAGAGAGCATGGGAGATTTTGGAGACAACCTATCAGGGTACTACAAAGGTGAAGGTAGCTAAACTATAGTCTCTTAGAAGAAGTTTTGAAAATTTTCAAATGAATGAATCTGAGTCCATAGACCAATTTATGAGTAAGGTCATAAATATTATAAATCAAATTAGATCTAATGGAGAATATTTAACAGATCAGAAGATCATAGAAAAGATTCTCAGGAGTTTACCTAGTAAATTTGATTTTATAGTTATAACAATTGAGGAATCCAAGGATTTGGCATAGATATCAGTAGATGATTTTTTTGTATCTTTGTTAACACATGAGTCCAGAATGAATATAAATAACCATACATCTTTTGAGAATGCTTTCAATTCTTAGGGATCATATAACAGAGGAAGAGGAAGGTCAAGTTTCAGAGGAAGAGGCAGAGATGGTAGAAGTGATCCAGATCAAGGTGAAAAGAATAATCCAGATCAAGGTGAAACGAATAATCAAAACTACAACAATAGAGGATATGGAAATAATCATTTTCAACAACATTCATAGAAGTTTGATAAATGTAATATTTAGTGTTATTATTGCAAAAAATATGGACATTATGCATATGAATGTAGAAAGAAACAAAGAGATGTGGATAAGAAAAATGCTAATTATACAAATGAATCTAGAGCTAATTTTGAGTGTATATTCATCACATGTAATGTTGCTCAAGAGAGCACTAGAAATATCTGGTTTTTAGATAGTGGATGCAGTATTCATACGATTGAGAATAAATATTTGTTTGTTAGTCTTGATGATTCTATAAAGTATAAAGTGAAATTGGAAAATGATAATAAAGTGGTTGTAATGGGTAAAGGTGTAATAAGTATTTTGACAAAAAATGGTGAAAGAAAGCTTATTCCTGATGTTTATTTTGTAGCTGGACTAAAGCATAATCTTATGAATGTTGGGCAATTAGTACAAAAAGGTTATAGGGTATTTTTTATGAATGATGTTTGCACTATATTGGATAGATTTCCAAATGATAAGGTGATTGCAAGAGTGGATATGACCAAGAATTAGATGTTCCCCCTTCAAATTCAGTCCATCCAAGGAGTAGAAGTCAATTTCAAAACTGAATGTCTAAACCAATCATGGCTATGGCATTTGAGGTATGGACATTTACATTTTGGAGGTTTGTTTTTTTTACAAAAGAAACAAATGGTGAAATGATTGCCACGTATAGAGTAGCCAACTAGTTCATGTGAGAGTTGCATTTTGGCAAAACAACATAGAGAGAGTTTCCCTGTTGGAATATCATATAGAGCAAGGGTATTATTGGAGACAGTTCATAGTGATATATGTGGACCAATGCAAACTCTAGCATTTGGAGGTAGTACTTATTTTCTAACCTTCATTGATGATTTTAGAAGGAAGACATGGGTATATTTTCTCAAGAAGAAGGTTGAATCCTTTAGTAAATTCAAGGAGTTCAAGTGTATGGTAGAAAAAGAAAGTGAAAATTAAATCAAAGTACTTAGATCAGATAGAGGAGGTGAATATATGTCTAATAAATTTTAATATTTTTGCAGATATTATGGCATTAAAAGACAATTGACTACAAGGTACACACCATAACAAAATAGTGTAGTAGAAAGAAAGAATAGAACAATCATGGAGATAGCTAAAAGCATGTTGAAGGCTAAATATTTGTCAAATGAATATTGGGTAGAAGTAGTAGCATGTGAAGTACATATTTTGAATAGAAGTCCAACAAAGAGTGTCAAGGATTGAATTCCATAAGAAGCATGGAGTGGTAAGAAACATAGTGTAAATCACTTCAAAAATTTTGGTTGTATAGAATATTCTCTTGTACCATCAAAATTAAGAAGAAAATTAGACGATAAAAGTTAGAAATATATTTTCATTGGTTGTAGTGAACAATCAAAATCTTATAAATTGTATAACCCAATTTCAAAGAAAGTGATTCTTAGAAGAGATAGCAAATTTAAGGAAGAAGAAGCATGTGATGGAAGCATTGAGAAATCAATCACAATTGGAGCACCAATACCACAGAATGAAGAAGAAACTAAAGAATAAATTATGCAAGGTGATCAATCCAATCCACAAGTAAGATCAAGAACACCATCAAGAACTCCATAAAATGTTATCCAAGGTGAATCATTAGGTCATGCACATCATCATACTCCTAATTCATAGTAAGTGATGAATCAGATCCTACTCTTGCCTCATTAAGGTCAAAATATAAATGTAAAAAATGAAAAGTTTGAAAAAGATATATAATCGAGGATAAAATAATTTGGATTTCTGCTCAAATTTTGATTTATTCTGTCATGATCCTATGAATTTTGAAGACGCAGATAAGGAGGAACATTGGATCAAAGCTATGGATGAAGAAATGGAACCCATTGAAAGAAATCACACATGGGAGCTAGTTGATCTCCCTGAAGGTATGGATTGTATTTGAGTTAAATGGGTTTACAAAACAAAATTTAATGCAAAAGGTGAGATTAAAAAATACAAGGCAAGATTAGTAGTAAAAGGTTTTACACAACATTGTAGAATTGATTATAATGAGACATTTGCTCTAGTTACTAGACTTGATACTGTTAGAATGGTTTTAACAATAGCTACACAAAATAATGAAAAAGTTTTTCAAATGGATGTAAAATCAACTTTTCTCAATGATTTTTTATAAGAAGTTTATTTGAAACAAACACTAGGTTATGAAGTGCATGGATACGAAAATATGGTCTATAAAATGAAGAAGGTTTTTTATGGACTCAAAAAAATACCAAGAGCATGGTATAGCAGGATTGATTCATACATGCAAAGCAATGGATTCAATAGAAGCAAGAGTGAGCCCACATTGTACACAAAGATCAATAAAGAAGGTTAGATTTTGATAGTGTGTTTATATGTTGATGATTTGATTTTTACAAAGAATTTGTCTATAGATGTATTTAAAATAGTAATGAAGAAAAAATTTGAGATGACAGATTTGGGTTTGAGGAACTATTTTTTAAGCATTGAAGTTGTTCAATTAGATAAAAAAAAAATCATTAGTCAATCTAAATATGCAAAAGATGTGTTGAAAATGTTTAGAATGTTGAATTGTAAGCCATCATCTACACCAATTGCAACAGACGCTAAAGTTAGCAAAGAAGACAAGACATCTAATGTTGATTCTATAATCTTTAAAAGATTAATTGGAAGTTTAATGTATATTATAGCTACAAGACTAGATATCGTGTATGGGGTTAGTCTAATCTCAAGATTCATGGAGTCACCAAAAGACTCACATTGGAAAGTGGGAAAAATTATATTGAAATATGTAGCAAGAACAACAGGTTATGAAATCTTGTATTTTAAAACTAATGATTTTTATTTGAATAGTTTTACTGACAGTGATTTTGCAAGTAACATTGATGATAGGAAGAGTACTTCTGGATATGTTTTTCATTGTGGGATATGTGTAGTCTCATGGGTGTCAAAGAAGCAACCCATAGTGACTCTTTCATCAATTGAATCAAAATATGTAGCATCTACATCAGTAACATGCCAAGCAATTTGGATGAGGAAAGTTTTGATAGATTTATTGTAAGCTTAGGAGGAGCCAACAACAATATTTTGTGATAACAAATCAACAATTGCATTGTCAAAGAATCATGTTTTTCACAAGAAGAGCAAGCATAATGATACAAGATATCATTTTATCACAAAGTTTGTGAATGATGATGAACTTCAATTGAAATTTTACAGATCTAAAGATCAATTAGCATATATATTTACCAAGTCATTCGCAAAAGATGCATTTGAACATTTCAGATAGAGTTTGGGCATTGTAAATGGTGAAATAATCAATGGTATAAATTAGTGGGTAGTGTTAAAATAAACTAATAATTTCCCCTGCTTGCATGCACGCGGTGGAGAAAACTAGGAAAATAAACTTTAGTTCAGAATAGATGTAACACCACTTTGCATGGCAATTGCAGTTGTAACGAATAATTGGTTAAAGTTTAGTGAAGTTATTATGTTGTTTTATTCACAGCTATTCTTAGTTTCTACTGCTATTCGAATAAGCTAAGGACCTCTATTTAGAGAGGCTGTATGTAACTTTTTTTCATGAGAAGTGGAATAACAAAAATTGTATTGCTATAGTAATTTGGTGGTCTCTATTTTTTGTTAGGAAAGAAGTTTAGTAAAAAGGAATTCTGCTGCGATAGCAGTTCCAGAACTCTGTATTTATTTTATTTATTTTTATTATTGCCTTTGCCTTTCCAATACACATCGCTCAAATTGTTATTAAAGACACTCAGCGCATGCAAATTTGGAAGCTTGTCAAGTTGGGAGGGTATGAATCATTGAATCCCGATAGAGCATTTTCATATAAGAATAGACCCTCTAGGTATGTCAGATTTCCCACTCCCTCTGAAATGCTATCGTTCAGGTAATTCGTACCCAGATCCACAACCTTAACACTCCTCATTTCTCCAATGTTTGACATAATTTATCCAGAGAGCTTGTTAGTTGGAAGAAATAGCTTTGTCATGTTGTTCAATTTCATACTTGAAAGCTTATTTGATCCTAAATCCATAATTCTCATCTCAGATAAATTGCCCAAAGTAGAGGGAAACCTTCCAAATAGATAACATGCACTTAGGAACAATTCCTTTAGCCTCTCCACCTTTCCAAACTCCTCTGGTATGCGCCCATCCTGGAATGGGTTGTTGTTCAATTTCATACTTATCAGAGTGCTCAAATTCTGGAGAAACGGAGCGAGTGTACCATTCAAAAAGTTGGAGGTCAGGTTGAGCACCTCGACCTTCTTTATCATACCAAAAATGGGAGTAATCACACCTGAGAAAATGTTACTACTCAAGTCCAGATATCTTAACTCCACTAGGTGGTATATGCGATCTAGCAAGCTCCCCACGAGCAGATTGTCTATCAAATCAAGCTTCTGCAATCTCTTGCATTTCAATAACCCCGCGGGGAAGGCACCCCCAAAGTGATTCCATTTCAATACCAACGTCCTTAGATGTGGAAGCCTGCAAATGGTGGAACTCAAGTTTCCACTGATAAACGAGTAGCTCTAGTGGAAGAAGTTGTTCTTTACAATTATTCTCAAAACTTGAATATGTATTGTTGGAAGACGCGATGAGACTGGTGGTGACTTCTTGAGATCCGCAAGTTCTTTCAAGGAAATGGTATGAAAATAAAAATGGTACTTATAGATAAAATAGGGGATAATATTGGCAAAAATGACGAGCCTGTAAGTTTAGGCCACAATCCAGTATAATTGCAGAGTGTTAATAAAATTGTATTAATAATATGAGAAAATGTATGTTAATAACACAAGAAAATGGAGGTATAATAATAGGAAGTATTAATTTTATTTTTTTTAATTTAAAAAAAAAAAATTGTATTACCAGAATATAAAAAAATGTTTTGCAACCAATAGAATGACAAAAAATTAATTTTAATAATTTTATTTTAAGTCAAAAAATTGTAAAAAATGATAAAATTTTTAGAAATAGATTTCTTTTTATATTTCAGTAATTCATTATATAATAATTATTGTTTCGAATGATTCCTACTAATAAAAATTACAAAATCATGTTATCATATATACTCTTCCTTCATATATATATATATATATATATATATATATACACACTTTTTTATATTTTTAAATACATTTAATTTAATAAATATAATATTTTCTTCTTCTTTAAAATAATTATATATATTTTTATTCTAATATTTTATATTTATTATTCTTTCTCTACCACATATACCACCAAACCTTCACATAACTTATTAAAAAAATTATAAATAAAAATAAATAAAATCACATCCAAAAATATAAAAATCTAACCCAAAAAAAAATGTTAAAACTTACCAACTTATATATCAAATTTTAATCATATTCCCCACCCCTTAAAAATTAATTAAAAAAAAAAAAAAAAAAAAAAAAAAACAAAAAAACAAAAAACAAACAACCAATAAAATGGTGACAAATACTTAATGCAATAATAATCCAATCAATACCATCACAAATCTTTCATCAATGAATAATTAAGTCTATGTTGAACATTCGAACTCCTCAAATAACACAATTGTAATGATAAGTAGCCCTCATAATACCAATTATGATCATGTTTCTAGTTCTTCTAGAACAAACAATTCCCACTCTTATTGGTGGGATCCATGATAGAATTTTAAATCTAAAAAAAATAGATTCTATATGGATGGTAAAGCTGAGGTGCTACATATAGAGGGTGGGAAATAATTTTGTCCAAAACATTATACAATGAGGTTATTGGAGGACCAAAATTTCACAATCCTTAGCCACAACAATCCGAAGAAAAGAAGTGGGAATTAGAATTATTTATGGTCGTCCTTTTAATAAGAGGATAGGGATGAAATCCATGGCTTACAATCAACTTCATAATAAAATGGATCAATTCAAAAACGTTTTAAACGAGGATGGAAGGACACCTTTTAAATTTTATATATAATTATTTTGATTGAAATTTTATTTTTATATGTATAAAATATATATTTTTTTGTTTAGTGTTAAAGATTGAAGAGTGTTTATTTTATCAAATTTCTTTTTTATATTTTTCAAAATTTGTATTTTGTTAGATGGATGGCTAGACAACATCTTTTATACCATTATTTTTATCGTTGGACAACAACTCACTTAATAAAAAATATATAATATTTTAAAGAAGGAGATAAAACTTGATAAAGAAAATTAAAAAATATAAACATAATTACAAATTAATTTATACACAAATTAAGAAGTGATGACATTGGATCTTAAACAACTACAATAATAAATGTGTTTAATTTTAATTTTAATTTTAATTTTAATTTTAATTATTATTTTAATTATTATTTTCTTTAATTTTAATTATTATTATTATTAACGGCTTTCCATTTAATAAACCATTAAATTTGTTGAAAAAGAAGGATTTTTGAATTTGATAGATAAAAAAATGGAATAAACAAAAACTCAAATAAAAATAATGATATATCAAATTTAATAATATTTTGTAATTTTTTTATTTTAAAATAATATATTTTTTAATTATTTATTTTATTTTTATTTTATAAAATTAAATTATCTAATTAAATCTGATAAATATTTAATATGAAAATAAGTGTAATACTCTAATTTCAATAAAATTGGGTGAGATACCTTCATTAAATTACCAATAAAATTTTTGTAAGAATTTTAAGATATAAAGCAAATGCTTTTAATTATAAAATATTAAATTAAAAGAAGTATTACTTTTTAAAAATTAGATTATGTACATTATTACCATTAAAAAAAAAAAAAAGATTAATATGTAAAATGAAAATTTTATTACGTTTATTATTTTTGTTTTTTTTTGGGGTAGGTTATTATTTGTTTTAATTAATTTAAGTATATATAATGATGATTTACATAAAATCATTGTGTCTAATTAATATATCTCGATTAGTTCTTATATGTGTATTTTGTGGAATGGAGAAAATGATTATTTTTGAATTATATATTTTTTCAAAGATGTTTTACAAATAATTACTATGGTGATCAAATTGCAATTTTATGTGGTAATTAGTATTGTAATAAGTTGTATAAATTATCATAAATAATATATCAATGGAAAGTAAAAATTTATAAATTGTGAAAAATTTATAATATAAAAATATATTAAAAAATAATACTTTTTATAAATTGTTAAAAATTTGACAATCCTAAAAAATTTAGGCATGTTACAAATTGTAAAAATTGGGAATAATTTATATTATTAGGTTGAGAGCCAAATTTTCCAAGTAGACTCATAAATGGATATGTATGGGAAGCTACATTACGTTGATTAAAGGAGTTTTGCAAGTTATTATAATTTATTTTGCTTTGATATTGCATGTTCTTAAGGTCATATTTAAACAAATTGATCAAATCTACCACAAATGTTTATGGAAAGGGCCTCAACGCATCAAAAATGGGCTTTGGTGAAATAGACTACGATTTACCTCCATAAGTATGATGGTGATTTAGGTTTCTGCTCAGCATATCTAAATAGTCAAACTTTAGTGGCAATGATTTATTGGCGTCTTATTTAGTCTCCTTCTCAACTCTATGTGTAAACCTTGAGGGATATATGTAGGCAATAAAACTTTGGACCAAATTGTCTGATTTTCTCTCCTCTTTAGAGGATCTCCTATTTTAGTTGTCCTCAAAGTTGGTGAGGCTATGATCAAGAAAAAGTTGTTTTAGATCATTAATAATGGTATAAAAGCCCATTTTTAGACCGATTATTGGGATGAGTATTTCCTTCTAATTGAAAAATATCCCCATTTCCATGGGCTTATGGAATAACTTCATCACACTGATGAGATTACAATTTTGAAGTAGTCTAGAAGGTCCTACAAAGAGTGGGTGATTGATAGGGATTGGATTCCCATTGAAGATTGGCTGATTTAGATTCTGATAGATCATAAAAACTAGTTGCTTCATATTCTTAAGGAGAGAGATCTTCCTCGCCTTGATGATGTTGACATATTGGCTTGGACAGATAACCATAATGGAGATTATACTATGTTTGATGGCTATTTCTCACTCTATCCTCTTTGTGATCAATATCTCAAGATGATCTTTGAACAATTATGGAATTGTAATCTTTGGCCTAAAGTCAGTTTTTTTCCTCTAGTTACTCCTTCATGATAGAGTTCTTTCGAGAGATCAATTTATGAAAAGGGGCTTCAATGGTCCTTTCGGATGTGAGTTGGGCTAGAATCATGGGGAAAGTATGACTCATTTATTCTTCTTATGTCCCTTCATCATTGAGTTGTGGTAGTGTTTGGTAAAGATCTTAGATATTCCTTGGACGGATTTTTCATCTCTAATTCAACCACTCCAAGTCTAGTACCAAATATTTTTAGTTTGATATTTTTTCCAATCAAATTCTGCAGACTGGAGTTAGTATCTTATTGTGGAACACTTGGAAGGAACATAGTGATTGGATCTTCAAACAAGAAATTACTAACAATGGTTAGATTTGGTAACGAACCTTTGATAATATTAGAGAATCAGTGATGCACACACTAAAACACCCTAGGGTTCCCTCCAAGCAATGGACATTTATTCTTCAGGAGCTACACATTATTTCCTCTCCTCCTCAACCCCAGGTAGATCTCTCTCATCAAAATCATTCCTTCACTCCCATTTCTATTTTATTCAAATTCATATGGATGGTGCTTCAAGGGGGAATCCTAGATGGGCTAACATTGGAGGTATTGGCTGGAATTTTGATAATACCATTACTTTATTTTTCTCAATTAGAATTCATGTTTATACTAATAATTTTGCTGAAGGGCAAGCTATTGGGGAGGGCATTACAACATCTTGGAAAGTGAGGTGGAAGAACCTTCCGTTGGTTGTTGATATTAAGTTTTGGGTCCAATTTCTTTTAGAACCTAGCCTTAATACTTCCAAGGATTGGAGAATTCAAAGAAGTTTTCACAAAATTCAATGTCTTCAACAAAAATTTGATAGGGTTATCTTTTTGCATACTCTTTGACAGAATAATAAAGCAGTGGATGTGCTTAATAATTAGGCTCTTGATCAATCAGATGTCAAAGGATATGGTCACCCTCCTTTATGGTGTCTATATAGGTTGAGAGTGAGGTTTTACAAATGCTTGCCATGGACAATCAGAATATTGGTCACTCAAGTCTCCATTAGTCTTTATTTCTCTGGCTTCTCAAGAATGTTATTGTTATTTAGGTTTGTTTAGTTGGTTGTCACTTTCTCTCCTTCTCTCTTTGTGATGATGGGGCTTGCTTCCACATTTGGTCTTGTTAGGAACCCTATTGTTTTTTCCCTTTTGACTACAATTTTATGCATGAGCCTTAAGTTATTAGTCTTGTTCGTATTCTTAGCCATTATATGTAAGGTTCGGTAGATAATTTTCTTATGGCTAGGCATGCTAACTAATTTGTGAGTCTTGGATGATTTTGAAAGAAGAAATACCCCTACCTCTTTAAATCTCACTTGAATGTGGCATCTCCTCTGAAATGTTTTCCAAATTCAACAACAACTATCAATATAAGAAATTATGATCAAACAATATCATTTGAAATTGTGGATAAACTAAAATTTCAATACCATATTTTTAATGTTTGTAATTTCTTATAACAAAAAGAATTATGGAAAAAAGCCCTGTTTTGTTTTTTAAAAGTATTAATATAAATTCACAAAATATATTAAACAATCTTTTCTCGATATAAACAATATCTTCAAAGAAAAGAATGTTTAAAGTACATTATACAATCAATCCAATTCTTATAAATTATAAACATAATATATATTACAATGTTTATTATAAAAAAATTATGATTATAAAATTTTACACAGTTTAAAATATAAAAATATTTTTACATAAAATTATACACAATTAATTGTGTTTAATCAAATTCAATATCAATTTTTTATTTATTTTATATATATATATATATATATATATATATATATATATATATATATATATATATATATATATAATTTTATTAAATAATGCGCTCTATCCATTGCTGAAATGCATTAGCTGTAGAAAATTAGCCAATTTGGGCCTTGCATTTTCTTTTTTCTAATTTTCAAGATACATTTTTATAATAATGTATTATCTCCTTCAATCACATGTTCCGTTGTGGACATTAATGTTTAAATTAAATTTAATATGCTCTCTCTTGGCGCATTAACCGCTGTCCACAAATAAATAATTGGGATTACCTCTTTCATGGATTTTGTGTTTCACATTGCGACATAAAATGGCACAAATTATAGACAATACTCTCCAATGTCGTAACAAAGAACATCAGATAGTATTACAGGTCTTGTACATGCATATAATTAGAATACGTTAATTTACAGAATCTTGAGGAAATCGAACGTAGTTATCATGAGGTAGTCTATTTAGTGGTACGCCATTGAGGATTTATTAATTCGTGGTAATCAGAGTTGTTCATTTAATTTGCAGGTGATCATTCAAAATGCAAAATTTATCAGACCTGGTGGTGTTGGTGTTAGTGTTAGCGTTAATCTTTCTGGTTCATCCTTCCCATCAGCTTAGTAGGCGTCGAGTTTTGTCAAAATTTGCAGAGGACAGAAGGTTTCGTCTTAACAGTCAGCCACAGACATGGATAGCTCCTTCAATTAGCAGTCAATATTCATGGAGATTGATTAAATACTCTCAAGATGGACTGCAGGAGAATGACAAAATAACTTATCTTCCTGGCCAACCTACAAATATAACGTTTGCTCAGTATTCGGGATATGTGACGGTTGATTCACAAGCAGGCAGAGCTCTTTTCTATTATTTTGCAGAGGCAACTGAAGACCCTTCTACTAAGCCTTTGCTTCTCTGGCTTAATGGAGGTATTATTATTATTATTATTATTATTATTATTATTATTATTATTATTATTATTATTATTATTATTATTATTATTATTATTATTATTATTATTATTATTATTACATTTTTGAAGGTATTATATGTAATAATTGAATTATATAAAATGTCCATATTTTTGTCTATTTAAATTAATGAGTTTTTTTGGTTAAGCAGTTATTAGTGAGAGGTATCCATACCATCAAGATAGATATTAGTCTGCATCTATATCATCAGAATACGATCCTGATTTTAACTACTTTACTCTTTGTGTTCAGTATCTAGAGGGATTTGTGCTCTAATAAATGAATATAAACAACCATCATCCTCACCAATTAAACTACAGCCCTTTCGATTATTTGTTCTTTCAATTTAATAATTTAAAAAATCATTCAATACTCATTGTTGAGTTTCAGGGCCGGGATGCTCATCGTTTGGAGTTGGGGCAATGACGGAATTGGGACCATTCCGGGTACAAGCGGATGGCAAGACACTTTATAATAATCCCTATGCCTGGAACCAAGGTCTATTCGCAGATGTCTCTCCCTTGTTTTCATGTCCACGCTTTTATGGCAAATTGATGATGTTTTTTATGGCAAAATAATGTTTCTTATCAACATGATTCATGTTTCCTTTGACAGTGGCAAACACCTTATTTTTGGAATCTCCGGCCGGTGTTGGATTTTCATACTCCAATACCACCTCTGATTATGAAAACGGCAATGATGATAACACTGGTATTTTTGTCAGATATTTGGCTTTTAGAGAAATTTTGTGAAGAATGTTTCAAAATAAAATAAAATTAGTAGATGAAAGTTTTCATGTAAAATATTGCAGCCCAAGATGCGTACACGTTTCTCCTGAATTGGTTTGAAAGGTTTCCTCAATATAAGAATCGAGAATTTTACATTACAGGGGAAAGCTACGCTGGTATGTGGGTCATAATCACTTAGAGAGTTATTTATCTTTGTCTAAGAGTTTTAAGAATTAATTCTAGTTGATTGTAAAAAGGTAAATAGTACAAATTAAATTTAATAAATTAAATATTATTAATCTTTAACAATAATTAAAGTTAAGAATACCGAAAAAAAATATTTATCAATTTTTTTTCTGAAATTCTTTTATTTGTGAATGTAGGCTTCTATGTGCCAGAATTAGCAGACACAATTCTTAAGAATAAGAATTCCCGTACATCTTTCATAAATCTGAAAGGAGTTATGGTGCGGTTCCTCTACATTTCTATTTGTTAAATTGGTTTAAAAGATTTATGAATTGAGATTGTAGTCCATGATATCGGAATAAGTTTTTGAATAAAACTGTGTACAATTTTATTATCATCGATGTTTCGGATTATATCAGTTAATTTATTATTAGGATGTAGAAATATTTTTCATCGTTAGGATATAGAAATCATATGATTTATACAACCTGATGATGGATTGTAGATTTCTATGTCTTGAAAATAGATTGTACAAAGCTAGAAATCTTAGCCATCATTAGAATGTAAAAATCATATAATTTCTACATTCTGATAATAGATTGTAGAAATCCAGAAATCTTATCCATCATTATAATGTAGAAATCAGAAATCATATAATTAAATTGTAGAAATCTAGAAATCTTATCCATCATTAAAATTTAGAGATCATATAATTTCTACATCCTGATGATAGATTGTAGAAATCTTATCCATCATTATTATATAAAAATCAAAATTTGTATAATCTCTACAACCTAATGATGGATTATAGAAATCATATAATTTCTACACTCCATCAATAGAATGTAGAAATTATATAATTTCTACATCCTAATGATGGATAAAATTTCTACACCGTAATAATAAATTCCATATAATTTCTACATCCTAATGATGGATAAAAGATACACCGTAATAATAAATTCCCTGATGTAATCTAAAATGTCCACCATAAAACTCTATACAAATTTATCCAAAAATCTGTTGGTATCAGAATGTTGTTTTCTATAGTCACAATTTTAACTGATTAGCTGTTTACTTTCAAACGTTGTATCCTGATGTTAACAATATTCTTAATAATTCTAGTTATAGGTTCATTCTGTTTGTAAATCATCTCTGAAAAAGATGTATATGATGACAAATCACATTGTGTAATTCTAACACGTTGATTCAAAATAATAGTATGCCATGAAGCTTGTTTCTTAAATTATATTTGATTATAAGTAGATGGATCATCGTTTTAACTTCCTATTTATTGAAAACTGGGCGTGTATAGATTGGAAATGGAATTATGAACGATGAGACAGATTCATGCGGGGCTACTGATTACCTGTGGTCACATGCTTTAATGTCCGATGAAGATTATGCAAATGAGCACTGCTCTTCATCTGCTTCAAACTATCCAACCCCAACTCGAGCCGAATCAACGAGCGGAGAAATAGACCCTTACAATATATACGCCCCTCTCTGTCCGTCACATCCTGGCCCTATTTGGGCATCTTCCATGCACAGGTTTAAATTCAAGAAACTCGTATTATATATTACAAATTTTGAGTGAATATACACATTGAAGGATGCCAGGCCTACTGATGGATTAGATGGATTTGATCCCTGCACTCCTGGTTATGTATTTGCCTACCTAAACACACGAGAAGTGCAGAGTGCCCTTCATGCAAATGTAACGGGCTTGCCTTATCCATGGGATGAATGCAGGTATAAAATTTCTTGGAAAAAATCCGATTGCTTAAAACTTATAAGATCATTATGGACCGACTATGATGTATGCATCTTATTCTCCAAACAGCGATGTACTTTCTTACAGCACCTATGCAACCACCATGTTTCCAATATATCGAAGAATGATGGCAGCAGGATTGAGAATACTAGTTTACAGGTATAAAGGGAAAAAACATTGTGCTTTTGCAGAGTGTTGTGATTAAGATTGGATTCTGATAATTAACTCATATTATACACTTCTGGTTTGGTTGCAGTGGAGATGTGGATGCGGTGGTGCCTGTGACGGGTACCAGATATTCCATTAATGCACTGAAGCTTCCAATAGAGACAGCATGGTACCCGTGGATGAATGGAGATATAGAGGTGGGAGGATACACTGTAATTTACAAGGGCTTAACATTTGCAACTGTGAGAGGAGCAGGGCATGAAGTGCCCAGCTATCAGCCTTCCAGAGCATTGACCATGACCAAATCCTTTTTGGCTGGGAAGCCCCTACCCTCGTAGCTTTAATTTCACACATGCTTGAATTTTAAGAATTTATAACTGTTATTGTGATTGATATCATCTATTAAATGTGATTTCATCAAAATCTTTTTTGTGGTTATTTTTCAAAGTCCATTGTGATTTTTCTAAGTATATTGTGATATTTGAGTATTCAAAGAGATTATACTTGCATGATTTAGTATGATATTTAAACATAGATAGCGATTGCAGAAATATAATATAATGTTTATGGTATTGTCTCATAAAAGGATTGTCAAATCAGAATGAAAAAACAAAGAAAAATGGAATTTTTGTCGGTTTATGGATTGCTAGGATATTGGAATTTGGAAGGTGTTTAGACCTTAAGATAAGGTCACTATGACTACATTTAAATATTAAAATTATTTACTTATTTAAAATCAAAATTTTATGTACAATATTTTAATAGAAATTTAATTTTTTAATTATGAAAAATTAATAAATTAAATATATATCTATCTGGGGGCATGGGGTTCAGCATTGCGACTAGATCTCTTCCTTATAGATCCAATCTCCAGAATAATAAAATATAATATTTCTAATTTATAAAATAAAAATATTTTTAAATTAAATAAATTTGAAATTCTTTATTAAAAAATATTAAAAAGATAATATTTTAACGGTTCATAAAATAATGTTAAGAGATTTTTTAGAACCATGTGAAATTTTTTAATATTAACGTTTCCAATCAACTCTGTTAACCATCGTTAAGATAAAAGAATAGTATGATTCTTTTTCAATTTTCATTGATTTTTTTCAATTTCTAATTATTTTTACCTCTAAATGAATTTTAATTGTTCCTTTCTTGCTTTTTGCTTTTCTTACACATTATTAGCTCACATTATCCGTTGTCGACCTATCTCATGTCTTCCACATAAATCAGTCATTGTAATTGGGATTACATGTCACATTCTTATGGATTTTATATTTCTCACATCCCAACATAAGTTGCCATGAATTGTAGACAATCTTCAAAAATGCAGTAAAAAATATATTACATAGCACAAGAGGGCGTGTATTGCTATTTATCATACGTTAATTTAAAGAATCATGAGAAAAATAAATTATTTATCAGTATTCAAATTTCAAAGAAGGAAAAGTTTTAGTGGTTTATATTAAAAAATGGAGGTCACTAAGTGAATTGGTTTCACAATGTTGATGAATCAAGTTGGAAGGTATATACTAACGTAGGTGAATTAGGAGGTAACACGTGGAGAATGCAATACCAGGAAGCATTTGACTATATAATGTATAATGAAGTCAGAGGACTGCATAATACATTTGTCCTACTACATAATATAGTTAGGATGTAGTCATCTAACTATGTCCTATAGTCATCTAACTGCATATTATAGCCATCGACTACATAGCATAGTCGTCCCCCTGCATAACAAAAGTGTCTGACATCAGAACCTGACATCTAGCTTTTAGAAGATGCATTAGATTCTTGCGTGTTATATGGCTTGTAGTTGATGATGTGTTAGATATTCTCTTGAAAAGTAATAACTTTTTGTTTTTTTATAGATAATTTAGGTACACTATATGTATGATACATACTATTTGTAAAGAAATCAATTAAGTCGTTCATAAATAACATAATTGAGCATATGAAGTACTATTCAATACAAGACTACTTGCTACATAATTGATTTATGAATTAAAAAGATAAAATATTATTCAGTAAACAACATAAATTTATCGTGACTCAATTTAATTCAAGTATATTTGAAATACATACAAACTAAAACTCAGGTATCTGGAATAACTCTTTTACAACCTATGCTTCATCATTGACATTTGTATATACTATTTTAGTGGGTTTTTCAATATCTTCTTTGGTTGTTTTATTAGTGACTCCTCTTCTTTCAGTAAGAAAACTCCAAATTAAAATCTCTCTTTCATATGAAAACTCATCCACTACATAACCTAAAATATATAACTTCAAACATGTCTCAATATTTTTATCCAATATATTTCAAAGTTTAGATTTGATAAAAGATAGTGCACTAAATACCCTTTCATCTTCCACCGAACCCAAAATAATTATTTGACACCATTCATATAACCAAAAATATTTGTTAATTCATTCTTGTAGAACACTCCTGGAATATAGTTTCTTCCATAGTCTTGTAATAACACCTATTTCTGTTGGTTCATCTAAGGTCAAATATTATTCAACCATTGTAATTCTAAAATTTAGTAACTATTTTTTCAGTAAATTCTTTTGTAAAATACCCTCAACTTTAACGCCATTAATTTATATAGACTTACTGAAATGATTAATGAGATTACCCATGTATTTGATAAATAAATTACTTTTTATTTATTTACCGTATAGATTATTCCAAAATATAAGATTTACTACGCCTATGACTTCAAGCAACTCATCCATTTGAAATCGATCTCAAATTTCAGCAGATAAGCTTTTTGAAATCTTACTCAATTTTATTTGTGTCTCATCTATAAGATTATCATATAGAACTCATGATATAGGTATTTATTTAATTTTTACTCCAGCCACATGAGTTAGTCTTTAAAAAGTGTGTAGTAGTATCTCCTTTCCATTAATGACAAAATAAAGATGATCATTAATATTGAATTTCAAATAGTTTTAGGGTCCTTAATATCTATTAAAATTTACCAATTATAAAATATTGGTCCTTTAAAACTTTCATTCAAGTAGTATAATATATCAAGAGATTGAAAAACATGTTCCCCAACCATATGAAGTCAACAACATATATGGATCTCTCTTGTGTATGTTTCATCAAGCAATGCATTTCTTTCAACATGGACATAATACCACACAATATTAGTAGGGTTTCGAAACCTGTCAAATGGTACAATAAATCTTTTGTCTTGTCAACATCAATCATATATTTAAACATAAAAATGTTAACAATTGATATTCTTCAAATATTCTACATGCAGGCTCATACATGAAAATCCATCTTGTATCATATTTTAATATATTTTTACCATCAATCACTCTAATAAAATAATTTTAAAACTCTAAAAACCTTTTTAGACTGCTTGACATGTACACGTACAATTCATGAATAAGCTCCTCTACTTTTATGACATTTTTAAATGTGTTAATAATTTTATAAGTAAGATTCATTCTATGTGCCATGCAGTGTATTGGAGTCATAAACGGGGAAACTATTATTTTTAGTGAACACATAGACCAATTTTATTACCCTACATTACTGATGCCCCATCTACACCATCACACACTAACTTGGTACCTATATCATAATATTTCATCCTAGCAATATCTACCAAATTAGAAATAACCAATTTGAAAAGGTTCTCAACATTACAATTGTCTTTCATTTTAATTATAGATAATAGGTGAGGTTTCCTTGATTATTTCTCAAATATATAAATATGCATAAAAACTCATGATACATTGTCAATTGATGTTACCTCATCAATAGACAATGAGATAAACCATGTTGATTTTATTTATTTTTTTCAAATCTTCATTTTCAATCATTGTAAGACATTTTATCCCTCTTCCAAGAACTGTTATCTAAACAATGATATTGAGGAATGTTATGCAATTCAATATACTAGAATAAAATCTTGTAATATGAAAAAATAGAGATTGGTCTGCCTCTTTTCAGAATATGATATAAAGTGCAAAATTATATATTTTGACAAGTAGATTGTTTTGAGCAAATTTTTCAAACTAAACTATTATTATTCTTCCTTTTTGAATGAGGTGTTAATTCTTCTTCTTATGATTTTCATACTCTTTTGCATAACATTGATGCTTGCATTATTTTGTAATTTTTCATCTCACTATTTTTTTATTTATCCATCTTTATCTTTTATCGACTCGTATATTTTGTCATAATGTTTCTCAATTGTACACAACTTGAGTTGATGAGGTGTTGTTTATGCTTCTTATGATTTTCATACTCTTTTACATAACATTGATGCTTACATTATTTTGTAATATTTCATCTCACTATTTTTTTTAGTTATCCATCTTTATCTTTTATCGACTCGTATATTTTTCCATAATATTTCTCAATTATACACAAATTGAGTTTCATTTTGTGTTCATTTCAAAGTTTTCAACTGCATATTATACATTTTTATTGTGTTAGTATTTTGGTTCTATTTTCATGTTGTACAAGTTTATCGAGTGAGTATTTAGTTGCCCAAATAAACTTAAATAACCTTCTAATTGTCCATGTACTTATCTTATTTTACATATAATTTTCAGTGATTTTTTCAATTGAAAATTGTGTTGGTTGAGTATAAATCTCATCTAGGGGTGTTGGGTACTCATTATCAACATTTATGATGATGTCCTCTAGTGTCTTTTTCTTTGAATTCTATGAGGTTATTTCATACCTGGGGATGTCTTTTAGTGGAGGCATATCTTCCAAAAAGTTATTAATGGATTCTTGTAAAATATGTATATATCTTGTAATTATTATTAAAAATTGGTCCTTAATATGAAATTATAAATAATTAACAATACAATCAATCATATAATATTTAGTACTTCTATTTAAAATTTGATATCCAGGGACGTCTTCCAGTGGAGGCATATCTTCAAAACTATTATCATTGGGTTTTGCATGTAAAATGGTTGTAGATTAATTATTAATAAAGATTGTAACAAAGGTACAAATAAATAACATAATAATAAATTAAATAATATTTACTATCTCTATCTGGTATTTTATACCTAGGTACATCTTTAAATGAAGGCATACTTTCAAAACTATTATATTGAGTTTTGCATGCAAAATGGTTGTAGACTAATTATTAATAAATATTGTAATAAAAGTAAAAATAATTAATAAAATAATAAATCAAATAATATTTAATCTTTTTATCTAGTGTTTCATACCCAGGTATATCTCTTAATGGAGGAATATCTTTGATTGTATTATGTTTGGATTATGCATGAAAAATAGTTGTAGACATTAATTATTATTAAACCCTAACAATAATGACTAAATAATAAAAATTTATAAATTAATATTTATACATGTGTTTTCCCTCTGGCTAAAATAAGATAACATGTTCTTTTTTCTAAATTTCCCTAATGCTATTGAATCAACACTACTCACAAATGACAGTCACCTAGCTGCTACACATAGATACTTGAATATTGGTTACAATCACTTGACTAATCCATACAGTCACTTGACTGCCCCACATAGTCACCTAAATATTCTATGCAATTGGTCGACTATTGGTTGCAATCACTCAACTGCTCCACACTGTCACCTAACTATTATTTTCAATCACCCAATAGTGACCTAAAATCATCTAAAACCTTTTTACTATCATCCATCACCTTTTATATGCCATTTATCACCTAGTTATTGTCACCTAACTACTAGTTATAGAGTTGTCAAAATAGATACCAACATTTGAGATAGATTATACCCGAGGAATGAATACCATAAATATAGTGGTTAATGCCCCCTAATTGTATTTTTTAGTACCTATGATACACATTTATAATGGGGAATATCTTTTTAAAATTACGTGATTTGATCCTTAAATTTAAATTCTACCTTAAAGTTTAGGCAGTCTCATGCTATCGGTTATCCCATAAAATTACCAAATATCGACTTTAAAAATTAAAATATTCATGAATTAATAAAGATTCACCACAAAAAAAAAAAAATATATTTAAAAAGCTTTTATTGATTCCAAAATCTGACAACTGTATGGTTTACTTACAATTTGTTAAGTTGTAAAATACAATCATTTTTTATTTGGTTGAGACTGTATTAGATGTGAGGTGAAATTTCAAGTAAAATGTTAAATACTATTAAAATTTATTATATATGTTCTCATGTTTTCTTTATATTTTATATTAATATTTGAAATATAATGTTGAATAAATAATTGTCTTTAAAAATGTGAGAAGGTAGGTTAGACTATCAAATTTAGGCCTTGGATGTTATTAGTCCCTACTAATGTAAGAGACTATTGGAATCATTTTTTGATTACCTACATGGTTCTCAGTCAATCAAAGAGCTTGAAATACATATCAAAATACTATTAAAAAGTTTTAACTAAAATTTGGGTCATAAATATTACCATATTCCTTTGGGTATTATTTTTTAATATTCCATAAAAATTAATGCAACTTTGTGGTGGCCATTAAAAATTACAATGATTTTTGGGTTATCGATGCTAACCATATATGATTTCATATGATCATTATGAATTTTGAAATTTGTAGGGTTAAAATTGCAAGGTAATATTTATGTGTGACAAAGAAATTTTAGGAAGCTATATTTCATGTATGGATTCAATCAGATTCCACAAGTTGTCTAAAGTTTTTTAGGCCTGAATGGTCAGGTTGCTACCACGTAATCGCTTCCCAAGCACCTATGGGTTTAGGCATAGTCAAGACACATTGGGCCCCAAGTGTTTGTAATTTTATCATTTGGTAGTGTCTCAAACATTTAGGCGTATCCATGCAATTGAGTCCTCCAAGGGCTTGAGTGCCTAGGATGATACTACATGGCAACATCCTAGGCAACTGAAGATTAGGGCAAAACTGAGCCCCATGATATTGATTGATTAAAATGCTACCAAATGGAAATATATCAATAACTGAGGTCTCAGTATGGTTTAATCCTCCAAGCACTTGGTTGCCTAGGATGCTACTATGTGATACCATCCTAGGCACCAGGCCCAATGAAGAGTTGACAGGTGATGTAAAGCCTTGAGCTCTTGAGGCCGCAAGATTATGACACTTAGTGTGACCTTAGATATCAATGACTTGAAGATTAATCAATATTTAAAAAACTCTATGCCCTTTAGACCCTAGGATTATGCCATATTATACCACCCTAGGAGCCCAAAATCCTAAAACAATGTTAGTTTTAGTTCAACCCTGGGGAGTCAATGATAGAGTTTCATGCCCCCATAATATAATTAAAATTTTATACTTTCATAAATTATATTTCAACAAAATTAATTTAATTATTCATGCACTTATAAACATGATTAAATGTCACTCCACCACATTAACTAGATGTCAAAGCAAATGAGCAACGCACATATCTAGTTAACACTACTTGCATCCCTGCCATGTAATGATTATCTAATACTTTTGAAAGTATCTTAAATTCTATGTTTGAAAAATTATTGCAACCACTTATAAAAATAATTATTATTGTCATGTTTATTTCATTTCATATACAATTTCATCTAACTTATTAATTGGCATATTAATTATTATAGAGAGTAACAATATATGTGGTAATCACATGAAATCTACTGTGCTGATTGTAATAAAAATTAAATACAGTTTCAAGTTAAAAAATATGTTAGATATTGTTGGGACATCAATGTAATGGAATTTTTCATGAAATAAATTAATGCATCTTCACCATTTATTTTTCTCTCACATTGTAAATAAATCCATGTATTTAAGACACTATTTTACAGTTTGTTTTGTTATTATTTAACTATGTTCAATTTGTGTCTTTGTATATTGTTTCATGAACCTTACTTTCAGCTCTCTTTATGAAAACATCTCTCTTTAAAAGTAATTTTCACCTTATTACTTATTTGATCAAACTGGGTTGTACATATCAAGTGCAAAAAGATCATTAATTATAACTAGTTCTATATACTATCTGACATTTATTTCTAGATATAGTGAATCAATCATAGTCTCAATTATCTAACAATTATATAACTACATTTTTAATCAGTATACATAGTGCATGTGATTATTTAAAAATATCAAAAAATTAGTGTGTCATTAATGGATATAAGACTTTATAATAGGTTTTTGTATTATTGTCTCCAAAGGTTGTAATAGCCAATTATTCTGGAATTCAACACACTGCATCAGTAAATTGTCATAAATATATATATATATATATATATATATATATATATATATATATATATATATATATATATATCATAAAACCAATGGACTTGAATCTTAAAAAGTGAAAGAGGATAAATAATTAAACATCAAATAAACCAATAATTATAAAGAGATATTGATCCATAAACTTAAGAAATAATACACTTGAGTATTTTAATTTTGATTCACAATATCAATTTATGAAATAATTTAAAATTTTGACTTACAAACCATGATTTTAACAAATTAATTCAAAACATTAAAAAAATTGATAATCGAGTTCAGTACGAAGGCCTATGTCTTCGAGTCTAATATCAATCAAAATATTAGGAAAATATTTAAAAAGTACTTACAAACATTTCCAAAATAAAAAATAAACAACTAAAAAGTTATTTTTTATGCAAAAATATCCTTAGTCTCTTTTTAGACTTTTTTCAAATTCTACTCGAAACTCCTTCTACAAGCTCCTTATAGCTTCTAGCTATGGCTGCTAGCAATTAGAATTACACTACAAATTTAATTTCATGGCTTTATATATGCACTCAAATTGATATCCCAAGCAGTTGGGCCTTATCATTTTGGCATATTAGGTCATGGGTTTGAAACCTATGGCATAGGTTTTGGTGGGCATGTATATCTTTAGTCCCACATTTGGTAAGTGGGGGAGCATTGGATATTTATTAACCATGAAATTTGTGGTTTACCATGCCAAGTGTTTGGCATTATTATGCATCTCCTGGGGTTTGTGGTGGTATGTGGATGTTTGGATGTGGCATGTGCATATCACATGGGCTGTTGAGGCATGTACATAGAAATTAAGGCATGGAATGTGAATGTTTGAGGCTTCACATGGATGGAATATAGATATTATGTGGTGATATATATATATATATATATATATATATATATATATATATATATATATATATATATATATAATGGTTTATTTGAAACATTCAGATAATAAAATTAGACTATGGTAATCAATTTATTGGCAAGCCATGTGGTGGATTGAGGACCCACCACATGGTCCAATCTCACCAAGCCACTTGTTGACCACTCATTGTGCCATTTATTGACATCCAACTGGATGTTTGATTCAAATCCCAATTTTTTTACCAATTATCGAATATGACTATATTACTTGTCAAAGACAAATGATAAAAACCACACATATTTTTTCTTGTACTTTGTGCCATGTGTCACGTTCTTACCAGTCCAAATTTTGCCACATTAACTTATTGACCAAGTTTGACCATAAATTTGACTGGCCTTATCTTTCATATATGATCTTCATTTCATGAATCGTAAATTTACCAAAAATCTCGTGATGAGCACTTCACCATGGAAATATTAAAAAATAATTCCATAATGGTCATTTTTTATAGTTTGACCAAATTTGACATACCTTGACCAGCGTGACTAAAACATTGACCGACTACACAAGGAGCATATGAGCTATGTTTTTCATATTCTACATACCATTAGAAATATCTCAATGAGATCTACATAATGGTATAAGTTTTTATCTAATTTAACACCTTTTTGGTATTGACCTCTGGTTCAATCCTCTCCACTAAGAAGGCTTTTATCCTTAAAAATCTAGTACTAGACCTAATACTCCATGTGAGGATCTTTACATGGCTTTGGTTCTTAGATCTAGCTCAGATGATCTCCTAAATGTCATTCATTTTTACAGGTACTTTGATGGGTCTTCAGATTTGAAATTGTGAAAATATTGTAAGACATTTGGTGCTATAACAATCACCATTTTATAATTTCCCTTCTAGGGTTTTACTAGCAACATAGTTTACAAATGTTGCCCTTCTTGGGTCTTTGACAAACACTATAATGATTAAAAACATTTCCCATACTTGGCTTTTATAAACAATGCCTATATTTAGGTCTTTCAAATATGTATACTTGCTTGCACACTCTATACAAATTAAAATATATAACCTATTTCCTGAGTTGTTGCTGATGCTTCGACATTTTTCCTACAGTGGTCCTCTCTACAATATAGATGAGTTAAATAACACTAGAGGTACCATTTTACCTATAATATTTAATGCCTATGTGCTTGTATGAGATATTCTATCCCATCTTTTACAATGTTATACTGATTTTATTTTTAGAGAAAGTTGCTTTTCTCAGAGATCAATATGGTTTCCCCAAGATAATGCCACTAAACTAAAGTGGAACCACATCTAATTCAACTTCATCTACAAACTTAGTAGTAATTTCAAACCCTAATTTACATGTTTTTCTTACATGTACATTATTACCATCATCTATCTTATCTAGATAATAGGGTTGGAAATGTGGCTTAGGTTCTAAACCTAGGATTTCTACATCTTCTAAGATCAAATTATTTTGATAATTTTTATCAAAAATAGCATCTACTTTAGAATTTTTAACAATTATTATTTTACAGAGGTGTTACTTACCTTTCTAGGGTGACAATTTTTGAACTATCAGCTTGTCATTGTCTACCATCTCCTTTGTTGATGTTATCTTAGGTTTAGACTAACTGGATTCTTTTTGAGGAGGCTCTATCTTTTGCTTGACTGAAGATGTAGTTACAACCTTTGCCTTAGGTTGTGGATGACTTTGCTTATCTTTTTTCAGCATTTTCTCCTTAGCATTGAAGTAAAAACCCAACTTCATGTCTTTTTTAGGTAATTTTGTTTTGTCAGTCTTCTTAGGCATATTTTTAGAACTTTCTTGGGCATAGTCAAAAAATACATTCAATTATTTTTTTTCGCATACCCTAATGAATAATTTGAATATTCTTCATCCATTATAACTATCATGTCTTTGAATAGTATTTCTTCTATCTCTTTAGGATGTTCTAGCTTATTGTTTGAGTAATCTTTCAACTCATCTTCTTGGGATAATTGTCCTTCACCTCCATATCCTAATCCTATGCGGAGTGGTCTCTTTGGCACTTGGATAGGCTAGACAATTCCTTGACCATTAATGCCAAGGCCTTTTCCTTCGAATCCCATTTTTGCTAATAGCTTAGAACCTATTCCCTTCATGTGATTTTTAAATGGCTTTGATAAATTTTTAGGGTTAGTATATTTAGTATCCCTAACATTGTCAATATAGCCAAAAGAATTGATTTCATTGTTTTCTTTCTTATAATTTACATCAAAAGATACGTCAATAATCAGAGCATTATTTTCTTCTAGATTTACAACATTATTCTCATTAATAGGACTATTGAGAATAATTAAAATATCACTGCTATAACTAGAATGTACCTTTATTGTCTAGTTTGTCAACATCTCTTAGATAATTCCTTCATCTATTGCTTGATGCTTAGGAGAATTGGGCTTTGTAGCTTTTCTAAAAAATTTCTTCTCCTTTTCTTTGCATCTCTGCTCATTCTACTTCTTAAACTATAATGGAGCCTGACCGGGATGTAGTATCCAGCATTGCTCAGTAATATGACCTTGATAGGCACAATATCCACAAGTCTCTACATCTCCACATAACCTCTTCTTCTATCAACATTATTGTTACAGTTCTACTCATAGTGCATTAATGCTCTGTTGGAGCCTCTCGATCTACTACTCCTGCCATTGCTTTATTTCTTGATGACTTTGTTCTTGGGCTTGTAAACATTACATTATTACAGTGACAATATAATTCAATAATAACTGAATCTGAGCTAGCATCAGATCCATTTTTCTACAATATTTGAGTTTAGTTAAATAAAAAAATCAAAAATTCACTTGCAAACTTAGTTCTGAGATCAAAATTGATGCACCAAAATAATGCCTAATCAGAAGTTAGCCTAGCACACTAATCGCTCTAATACCAACCTGATCCATAAACTTAAGCAATAATACACTTGCATATTTTAATTTTTATTTACAATATCAATTTATGGAATAATTTAAAAATTTTCCTTAAAAATCATGATTTTAACAAAATAATTCACAACATTCAATAATAATTTGATAGATGAAGTTCGGCATGAAGGCGTACATCTCCGAGTCTAATATCGATTGAAATATTAGGAAAAATATTTAAAAAGTACTTACAAATGTTTCCAAAATAGAAAATGAATAAAGACAAAGTTATTCTTCAAAAAAAATAACCTTAGTTTCTTTTTGGACTTTTTCCAAATTCTACTTCAAACTCCTTCTACAAGCTCCGCAAGCTCCTTATAGCCTCTAGCTATGATTGTTAGCAATTTTGAATTACATTACAAATGTAATTTTGTGTCTTTATATATGCACTCAAATTGATATCCCAAGCAGTTGGGCCTTATCCTTTTGGCACAATAGGTCATGGGTTCAAAACCTATGGCATAGCTTTTGGTGGGCATGTATATCTTTAGTCTCATATTTGGTAAATGGGGGAGCATTGGATATTTATTAACCATAAACTTTGTGGTTTACCATGCCAAGTGTTTGGTATTATTATGCCTCTTGTGTGGTTTATGGTGTTATGTGGATGTTTGGATGTGGCATGTGGGTATCACATGGGATGTTGAGGCATGTAAATGGAAATTAAGGCATGGAATGTGAATGTTTGAGGCTTCATGTTTGAAACATTTAGATAATAAAATTAGAATATGGTAATTAATTTTTTTGCAAGCCATGTGGTGGCTTGAGGACCCACCATGTGGTCCAATGTCTCTAGGCCACTTGTCAACCACTCGTTGCACCACTTGTCAACATCCAACTGGATGTTCCATTCAAACCCCAATTCTTTTACCGATTGTCAAAGATAACTATATCACCTATCAAAGATAAATGATAAAAACCACACATATTTTTTTCTCACACTTCATGTTATGTGTCACATTCTTACTGGTCCATATTTTGCCACATTAGCTTGTTGACTAAGTTTGACCATAACTTTGACCAACCCTATCTTTCACATATGGTCTCCATTTCATGAATTGTAAATTATGCTAAAAAAATATTGATGAGCTCTTCACCATGAAAATATTCTATAATCATTCCATAATGGTTATTTTCTATAATTTGGCCAACTTTGACCTACTTTGACCAACTTGACTAATTTTTGACTGAGTGCACAAGGAGCATATGAACTCCATTTTCCATGTTATACATAACATTGAAAAGGTCTCAACGAGATCTACATAATGGTGTAATTTTTTATCTAGTTTAAGACCTTTTTTACATTGACCTTTGTATCAGATATGAACTAGAAGAAAACACAATACAATAACATTGACCATGCTTTTCTCGAACACCATCTTTTTCATGGTGTAGCATTTAACTAGAGTGTTGGTGATTTTCTATTTGAGACATTCCACATACTATTAAAATTTCAAAATACACCCTTATAACTAAAAAATAAGACCATATACCATTTATTAAATCAATTACATATTGGTGATCCAATTGTAATTAAATCGTATGAACTAGAATTAGATCCTTGTGAATTGTACATTTTACATGAAATACATGACACTAAAACATATTTCCATAGAATGTGATTATCTACATCCCCTGCTTACCTTGGTAAAGAAGCTAGTTTAAGAGAGACATATTCTATATATATTGGCTAGGTAGATGGCTCAACATACAAATATGTTGATCATATATTCCTTTAAATGGAAAAATAACTACCTTTGATTTAGTGAAGAATGTCAAAAACTTCCATACTCAATATTTTTTTTATGATATAAATCTTATTTCTAGCCTTTATGAGTTACTATACTACAAAAGAATAGTCCATACACTATATCATTGATAATATTTGATTGTCTGATATGTGAAAATAGATGGAGCCATATTGGATAACCATTCCATTGAAAATAAAAATCAATAACCTGCATAAGTTTGCTCTATGCAGTTCTAATTATGGCAAGACCTTGTTTAATTCAATTTTCCAATTGAAAAATTTGGAATTAGACATACAATGTCTATGTCACTATATTTCAAAATTATTTTATAATACAATATTGTGTAAAAATAAAAAATCACTATTTTCATAGAAACAAAATTAGGACCCAGCTTAATACAAAAAAGGAGTAGAATTTCAAGCTGGTAGACATATATTGTAAACTTGAGAAATCCCTTCAATAAAAGCAAAACTAAAGGAGGTGATTTTTTCTTTGATTAGATATCTATATTTATGAATGTATAGGTTCATATTTTGTTAGCTTCTAGTACATGTATGGTGAAGACACAACAACTCTTTACAACTCATAAATAACTAGTTGTAACCTAATCTTCTTAAAAATAAATACAAACTAATTCACTATGAGCAATTTACTATAAATTTTCATAATTCAATAGTTGTTCCTAACTTCAATAGGAACTAAATGCATTAAACAACACATATACAACACCTTGTTACACTTTCAAATAAATTAAACAAAATATAGAAAAAAAAAAAAGAATCTATACAAGACATTCAATAGAACATAAGTAATACATTGAGTAAGACATCAGTAACATATTTTCATGTCTTGAAATGTAGTGCATAAAATAAATAAAGTATTGAAATGAATAAATTTGTAAAATACATAGGAGACACATCAAAACATGCATTTTTAGTGTGCATCAAATTACACTTCAACTATAAAATTATAGATTTCAAGTAATCAAAAAAATAAACATATGTGAAATTGATAAAGATAAATAAAATAGTGATATAAAAATATGCATTAGATGTGATAGTTCATTTTAAAAATAAGATTGTTCCAAAATTTGTATATCTTGCAGACATCTAGTTGAACATGACTTTGACATATGTCAAAATGCTAATAGATCTTGAAGAGTGTCTTATTTCATTATAAACTTATTTTACACAAATCAAGCAACTAGAATACAAAAAAACACATATTGGATTAACTAGGATAATTATCAATGTGCCATCAAACACTGATATAATACAAAAAAACATTGTCATGCTCAATAGATGAAACATCAACAATTTATATTAAACTAAAGAGAAAGTTAGAATATAAAAATACATACCAAAAAGGAAGGGTTCATGCAAACATAATCATGCTTACTTTAAAATAGTTATATAAGAGAAAACTATATCGATCACAAAATGCCAAAATTGGAAAAGAATGGAAAAAATTACTATATGCTAATGACATAATGAAACAATACATAACAAAGACTTCAAAAATTAGAGAAATAATAATTAAATAAGATAATGTTCCCACTTTGACCATGTTGTATGGATTCACAAAGTTGACATGCATTCATGATATCTAAGATAAAATTATACAAGTTGCATGAATAGAGTATCGACAACCACTTGTAGTTTTTAAAGACAAGTATGTAGAGGAAATAAACTTTTCAACTCTTTTTTATGATGATGCATGCAATAAAATCTTAACAACTAGATTTTTATATGCTAAAATTATTCAATGGGAATTGCAACACATAGATCACGCATTTACATATTATATCAAAAATAGTTTTTAAAAGGCAATGCAATTTATAATTTACTAGGTGATACTAACAATGTGGGTGAGAATTAGAAAAAGGGAAATTAAGAAGAAGAAATCTTATGGAAAAACAAGTTAAGTATAGATAGAATCTATAAATACTATTGAAATCTTATATTTGATATATCGATTTCAAAAAAATACCAATATCACTAGATTATTTATAGTAACCAAGAAAAAAAACTTTTGCAATGATTCACCAATTAGAACTGCCAACATTTTTTTTACATTCTCAAGCATTGAAAACTATTTGGAACCACTTAAAAATGTATTTTTTGAATGCATAATAGCCATATAAAATAGTATGAAACAAAAAAACACCTTTAACACATATGGTTATGCATACTTGATTTTAAAATATCGTGTTACATGTACCTAATACTTTACACATAAAATAAAGGCAATGTTGAAAATTATATATAAAAAAGAATCTTTTTAGATGACTACAAGATCATTTTTTGGTTACAAAATTCTAGAATCAAATAATTCAACACATGCATTTTATGTTGTGGATATAATTTTCACTAGTTTATGGAAAGGATAAAAATTTAGACATTACAAGCTTTTTTGATAATTACATAATTTGTAATGTAAGTATACTTGATTCAAACATATCTAAATTATAGGAACACCACCATACTATAATCTATAATAAAAATTATAAAACACATTATAAATAAATTTTCCTATTCCACCAATGCTAATATATTCAATTATGCCAATAAATAAAAATAATTTGGCCATAAAAAATTTAATGTATATCTATGCTAATTTGGAAAATAGATGCTATGAACATTCTACAACATTTGACATATTTTTAATGCAATTACAAATAGATGAAAGTAAATATATATTAGCAATATAAAGCACACTCACACCACAAATAATTTTTTTGAAATGAAAGCCATCACATGCATGGCCAAACAACTTTTGTAAAATAAGCAACACTTATGGAAAGCAAACATAGATTGAAAATTTGTGTTAAATGCTTATGCTACAACATCTTATTGTATGTCCTACATGACAAAACTTGACACATCAATGACAAACATATTTGAGTGAATTTGTAAACAACACCAGCGTATATATATATATATATATATATATATATATATATATATATATGACTTTGGAAACACATTTCTTAATAGACAATAAATGTCTTCTCAATACGTTGTTTACATAGTTTTTTCATTATCATTGAATACTTACTATAATTTTTTTCATTATCATTGAATACTTACTATAGAAAATGCATATTCATAAACATAAGTCCATCATATGATCTCATATTAATTCTAAATCCTTCAACACTTTTGGCCTATGAACCTAATGAATTATAAGATGTTATATGTAATTCTATAATATATTAATCTATTTAACTCTCTGAAGCATTGGGTCAAGATTATCTCATTGAATTTGTTTCTAAATATAAGAAAAATAGAAAAAAAGCTACGCAAAACATAAAATCCATGTTATAAGATACATCAAGTACAATAAACATCTTGATATTAAAAATTATTGTAGACAAAAAAATACTATTATATATTCCTTTCATAGAAAATGTAAACAATACAAATCATGGTTTTGAAACATGAGATTTTGCACACACTTTCAATGAAAAAGACATCCTAGAAAATGAAGATAGATATACATATTGCATGAATGCTACTTGGGATAACATTGATAAATTTGTTGATAATACTAATTTTGGAAATAACAATGCCCAACCAATAAATTTAAACTCCCAAGATAACGAATTTGCCCACGAAGATTATGATTTGATATACGATTCATAATTTTTCTAAGAATTAGGGGAAAAAATACAATATGAAGCCTTTATAAATAGTCAAACACACAATTATTTATGATAATAAAGACTATTATGAAATAATATCTTTTAAAAAATAATAATATACAACTGTAAAAGACAATAATGAAAAAATAGAAAAATCTATCAACACCAATTTACTTATTTTTAATAGGGGGTGCATGCACGGGTAAAACCTTCACATCAAACTTGATATATGAGATGTTGATTTATTTACATAAAAATTTAATTGATATCAACCCAATTAAGATAAAAATATTGATATTATCATACACTAGGAAAACATCATACAATGCAGGAGTCACACTACATTTTGCATTCCTTTTGCCTTCTGAAAAATCATAATTTATTCCACTTACTTCTGAAATGCTTGAAACATTATCAAATCAATACAACTAGTTGTGACTTCTCTTCAAATATGAAATATCATTGGTAGGCTCATAGTTCTTGTATTCAATAGACAAAAGGATCAGAGATATAATGCATATACCTACAACTTATTTTACAAATTTGGATATAATTTTATGTGGAGATTTTTAACAAGCATAACCTGTACATGATTATTTGATCTCTAAATATCCAAAAATAAATGATGAATTTATTCTATATGAATTTTGGCAAACATATGTAAAACAATTATGAATTACAAGTAATAATGTGACAAAGCAACAAAAACCTCATAGTAGTTATTAATGATTTTTTCACATCTCAAATAGATGATGACATAGCCTATATAAATTAGAATTATTTATAACCAACCCTAACATTCCAATATTCCCATATATATTTTCAAAAATTATGATGTAAAGAATTATAATGATAGAATTCTATAAATTGTTCTAGGAAATAATATCATTGTCCATGCCATTGATGAATAGGAAACTAGATATGAAAAAAATATCATGTCATAACTTGTCTAAGTTTCTTTTTATCATTGTCTTGAACCCTGAGATGCTAGTTGATATCTATGCTATAAATTATGACACTCAAGATGGGCTTGCCAATGGATCGAGTGGGAAATTTAAAACCCAAATCATTGTAAATGATATGGATGCACTATGGATCATATTCAATGATTGTTGTACCAACCATTCCCAGTGTATAAAATTAGCTCACTTATATCATAAGTATATTCCAAAAGATTGGACACCCATCTTATGTGTTGTTAAACCTGTAAAAAACACATGCAATAATGGTTCTTAAATAATTGGAAAATAATTTCTATTACAACTTGCATGTGGATGAACATTACACAGATCTCAAGAGCTCATGATGGATTGCATTATAATTGACCCACCTAGAATCACACATTGTGGGCTAGTGTATATGAAATTATCACATTTAAAATTGATTGAGTCATTGTACTTGATAAAACCTTTAACAATGACAAATTTTAGTGTCAAATAAAAGATAATAGTAGAAATATTATGCCTAAAAACCAATGAAAAGCGGAAACTAGAAAAAAAAATTACATTATTTAAATACTAGTAATCTATTCTCATCTCATCACTAAATAAAAAAATTAAAATCACATATGAAAGACATGCACAATGATTATAACATCATGTAATTGGACATATTTTGTTTTCAAGAGACACACATTAAAAATATCATATAAAACAATTTACTAGAACATTTTCATTGCATTTATATGCATCATGTTCATGGAATCCTTATTTGAATAAAAAAGACATTTCTACAATAAAAATTCAATACAAGAGGAGATATTTAGAGAAAATGGATATATGGGAGAAAGGAGTGGGGGAGAATTTTTTGAATTTGGCTTTGGGTAAGATAGTTTGCAGGGCAATAATAGACATGAAGATGACCTAAATCTGAACAAGTAGGAACACGTATGGGTTTATGTTGGCCTTGGAAAAATATCTGGTGCAATTATCCATTCTCAGATTAGGCATTGGGAATCTTTTTCCTCAAGATAGGGGATAACAAAATGTCATCATCCTTTGGCTCCCCTATCCTTATCTAGGGTCCTATATGGCATGATTGTTATGGATTATATTCAGGAGGTCCTTTCAAATGGGTCAACTACTTTGAAGATAGTTTGGGGGGATATTGTGACCAAGAACATGTTCCATTCTGGAGGGGGTATCTCCATTCACATCAAATGTTTATGGTTTCTTTGGTACTTTGTTCTTTGTATGAGACCAATGATACTAATAAAAATGATGCCTATAGTCAAAATTATTTGGATGGTGGGATTTGAGATGGTTTTTGCCTCTTTCTCTCCTCATAGGCCAGCATTTTTGGATGCTTTCGATCTACTTATTATTTTTATTCTTCTCCTTCTAATCTTGATAGGACATAAAAGTGAAAATGAAGGGGAGAATGTAGAGAAGGTGACTCTATTTGTTTTAGTTGTTTGGGACTATGTGTTGGATAGTCATTCAAGCTCATTGATTTGTTCCTTCTAGTGTCAACTTACCTTGTTAGTCTCTAAGAAAAAATAATATTTTGAAATGATACCTTTTGCCTTCCAAATCTTGTGTGTCTTGAGGGAACCTTATGGTGATGGGAATCATGGCCAATCTTGATCTAATGTGCTACATTTAAATCTTGTTATGTTCAAAAGTCATCAAATGGAAATGGTGGGTGAACCAAAAATTTTGAGGATAGAATTGCTTACATTGGAGGTGATTGGTGTGGTGATCTTCTCTGGTTTGTCATTTCTAATTTAGTTTTTTATATGTAGGAAACTTAACTTGGTAAGATAATGGTTTATATCCTGTTTCCTAAAAGTTTTAAGCATTATTCTCATGGGTTATTTTGATTCCATTTTAGCCTCTCTATTTTGGTATTGAAATGGGTCTATGTTGAAAGGTTTAATCCTCATCTAAAAACCCTTGATAATATTAGTACTATTATGTTTGAGTTTTGTTCTCTCTGTAACATCTATGGTTGGGTTTATGGATTTTCTTCATATGGATGGGGGATTTGGATCTCACATGGAGTTCTTGTTTTTCACCATAAGTATGATGTGGCTATGATAAGATATGAGTGGCTATTTTTTCTTGGTTTTAGATGTGTTGTGGACGTTGGTTGTAATAGCTCAATTTCAAACTTGGCTTCTCCCATCCAAATGTTTAGAAGTAGGATGACATATACCTTTGACAAGATGGATTTGAGCTTAGCTCATTTTTTTTTAATTTTGAATTATAAGCATTGGGATTTTATTATCCATAGATTTAAATTTTGTAGAAGATGGACTATTTTTTTTTTTAATTTCATACTTTTTATCCATTCCTTTCTCTATTTGGGATACTGCACTTTTCATTGAAGTGGTTAGGGGTTCTTGTTAGTGTCTTCACAATTTATATGGGGATATCATTGGGTTTATGGTTTTTTTGTATCTATTTTGAGGGCTCTCTTGCTAATTTTAGAAGTGACCTATTTGAATTGGACCCCAAAAGGGTCCCATAAAGGCTTTACCCATCTTGGTTGTATCTAGAGACCTGGACCTCCAGTTGTGTCCAAGATGGCTTTTGATCCAATCAAATTAGTTGGATTATCTTTTATCAACTTGTGTTTGTCATTTCATTTATTTTTGAGTCTTGGACCTCTATTTCTTTTGTCTAAACTAGCTCCCACACTAGTTAATTGTGTTTTTATGGAGACCTAGGCCTCCCTTTATGCCTAGACTTGTTTTGGATCTAATATAACTCTGGATTGGTAAGTTTTTTTCATTGTTATTGGCGGTAGACATTGACAATTTTTTTAGACCTTTTTATAGAGACTTGGACCTTCATTTATGTCTAGGCTAGTTCTTGATGTAGCGAAAATTAGCTTGTTAGTCCCCTAAGGACTCTAGAATTTATTTATGAGACCTAGGCCTCTGACTCTTTCTACCCAAGCTAGTTTTTAATCCAATTAAGATTGGATGCTTGTCACACCAGTCAAATGCAATAGATTATGATTCTTGGGCCTCTTTTTTATGCTCAAGTTGGCTCTCATACCAATTAATTACAATTAAATTGTAGTGTTTTTTTATCCCTTATTAGGTCCCTATTGGTCCTTCACTATAGCTACATATTTTGACTGAGTCCCTTTTGTTCTCTTAGTCAACTGTTTCTGGCTAGGAGGAGACCTAATCTTCCTAGTGTATCTTTTAGTAGGGTCCTTTTTGTAATCTTGGCCAGCTATTTCTAGCTGGGGGAAGACCTGGACCTCCTAATGTGTCTAGGTATGTTACCCACACCATTTATTAAAGGTGAGATTAATCGAATCTAAACAATTCTATACAATATGATAAATATTGAATCAATGAAAGCAATTATTGTAAATTATATCTACCAAAATATAATTTTTAAGTTATATGTGGTGCCAAATATAATGACTTCAGATATCATAGATGTTATTGATGATATATTCATAGGTGTGCATAAAATACAAAATATAATTATACTAGGTGAATTCAACATCGATATTAAGAAAACATATAAATTTAAAAGCACTCGAATGACACATGGAACCCCATAAAATGTGATTTTTTTTGGAAAGACAAGATGAATTACCGACACCGATTATTAATCATTTATGTTTGAATGTTGAAATACATAAACAACACATTTTAAAAGTATATTGTTATTGGAGTGATCATGACATTATTTATTTGGCCTTAAATAACACATATCTACATTAATCTAATTCAAAAAAGATAAAATTCATGTAATAACATCCTTTCATAGATTACTTTATCATATTTTTTAAGATCAACATAGATTTGTATATACCTAAATATCTTACCACTCTATTTCTTTTTCTAATTTCATTACACAATCACATGCAAAAATGAAGAGTAAATTTGAAATCATTGAAGATAATCAAAGACCAATAGGAGAAGAAAAAATGTAATCACTAACAACATTTTATTTTTTTTCAAATTTCCTCTCTTTTTATCCTTACATACACTAACATCATAGCTTTTTTGTAGGAACACACTAAATTCATTTGATTTTCTATCGATCAATGATCTAAATAACTATAAAATGGGTGATGTTTTTGAAGGCAATGTCCTTGTCACCTAAAAAATATTTTTATAAAAATAACATAAAAAGCAATTACTGCATGCATATCTCACAGATGTCAAAGGTAGATGACTATTACTCTTAATGTGTCTTACGTCTTTATTTGCATTCATGAACTAAAAATTTGGCATGGAAAATCAATACATATTTTACTTTTTTCTATATCTCTCAATATAAATTATGATCATGGAGATTTTTATACAATACTATTTCTCAATGAATCTGATCTTTTGTAGAGCATACCAGTTGTTTGTGTTCAATATAACTTCATCTTATATTCTATAATCCACCAATTAGAAACTATAAATTATGCTTATGTAGCTTCCAAAATCACCATAATGGTCACATGCACCCATAAAACTAGAATGTAGATCATTTTGAAAATAAAAGATAGAAATATTGAACACGACACTACAAACTTATGCTTATACACTTGCATATAGTTCACATTCCCAAATATTTATTATTAAGTTATAAAATTTAAACTATTATCTTGACTTTGTAGCTTTACCTATATGGAAAATTTGAGTCTCTATTCATCACAATTCAACAAAAAATATAGGCTAAATGATTTCCAACGTACTTGTTCAAAAATCTCATCACATTCCCTAAACCTGAGAGCACTTTCAAAAATGATCAATCAACATTCATCACACCATTGAAATCTAAAAGGTTCTTCCAAAAATTGTTTAAACTATGGTACACAAAAACAAATATATGTTACATGATCTGACTAACAATCAAGTTCATAATTTGCATTTGCCTTTTCAAAATGTAGTTAAATTCAACATATTAAATTATAAAACTTTCAATCTAATCTTTTCTAGGTTGAAGGTTCATTCAAAATTGACAATATATATTCAATGTCATTCCATCTCACTTGAAACAATTGCAGTTCCATAAGTCAACCAACATAACCTGCTCGTGCCATTACTAAAATCTATATGAATATCACCATCACTTAACTTGTAATATGAAAACTATCAAAAATATTGAGATACAATGCAGATTTTCAGAGCTGCTACTAAAAATAATTCTTCCTACATTCACACAAATTTCATACAATGATAATCTTATATACAAGGTGAGCACTATCTACTTGCTAATAGGATTTCCATTGCAAGGAAAATTTAATCTTGATGAATAAAAATTCATTCTACATGTTGAGATATTGAAAAAAAACTAAGGTATATATTCTGCTTCTACACTTTTTTTCTAGCTTTGAAATTACACACTCCTAATTAATTTATACTCATTATCTCTTACTATGCAAATAAACACTTCTCATTCCTATAGATAACTCACATCTAAGACTTATAGTAATAAAAACCTCCCTTGCTACATGGATAAGATGAACAGATATTAATAGTACTACCTAAGGAGAACTTACATCTCATAAATATACTATGTTTTATTTTTGTTACAAAATGTGAATGGATTTTGTGAATTTGGTCTAAAATTCAATACATTTTTCTTTATCAATAGTGTTTAGTTATATATATTACTACTCAAAGAATCATATCTTAGACTTATGTTATGTTTTTTTTTCTATTACCAAATATTGCCATCACTTTGTAATTATATTATTCTATATTTGTCAACAAAATGAATTATTTTTCATATTTTGTAATTTTATTTTTGTTAAAAATAGTATTTGTTCCTTGTTTTAAGGATCCTATTGTGGCATAACTGGGAGCACGCTTTCAAAGGTAGACTGATCTACTAGTTGCATTTGGTGAAATAAAATTCATTATATAGGATAAAATATGTTTTCTTGAATTTATAATTCCTTGTGACTAATACAAAATTTTAAAAAACAATAATCAATACTATTATCACTCACATATTGTATCTGGCTCTATTAAAATTATAATCTAATAGTCTATATTGGTTAATTGTCATTTTTTATTTAACATTTCAATTTTTATTTTTGTATATCATTTATATGAATGTTTAGCACTAGTTTCAGCGCTTAAACTTGATTTGAAACTGGCATTTTGTCACAGTGACTTAAAAAAATTGTTTTTATCTATTTCATGTTATTACTTTGAATTCAATAACACAAAGATCAAATAAAATATACTATTTGACACAAAGCCACGGACTAGTTATTATAGTTATTTTAGACATCAAAAGATAGGTACTTTTGATTAAGATGGTTAAAAGGTGAAAATATAAATCAATTATATATATAAATATTAAATATTTAAAAAAAATTAATCAAATTTATAATTAATAATAATAATAACTTAAATATTACATATTCGTAAAATAGAAATATTCTTTTATTTATAAAATACAAACATATTTTATATTTCTAAATTTAAAATATTTATAATGCTTTATTTTTTGTTCCATTTTATTTTATTTTAGTTTTTATTTTTTTTATAAATATAATTTTTTAGTTTTTAATCTTATTTTTCGTATTTATAAGGTACTCTCAAGTTATAAAATAATGATATTGTGTTAGAAACTATAATTTTGGAAGGAAGTTGGAAATAATATTTAAAATGGCTGCTCACAATGAGATAGTCTCCTCCAAAAGTAGAGGTGTTCATAACAAGATTTTTTGTTATATATTTTTTTTACATTTTTTAATTACTTATAATTTTATTTCCTTGGGCATTTCATCATTTGATAAACCAAATTATATATATACACTATATATATTTAGATGTTATTGATAATTAATGCACCAATGGACAACATTCAAAGACTTTGAACATAATATCATTATTGTTATACATTAATCTGACTCAATTTTTACAAATACACAATCAGATAATTAGTTAAAAAATATGATTATATACATATTAAAAAAATCCAAAATATAAACAACTTAAGAATCATAATTATTATTATACAATCTATAAATGTAACAATGAGGTATATATCACATGGAAACGTGATAAAATATTATCCTAAAAAAAAACACAACTAGAAAAATATTAACTAACATGAACTATGTATCTTATATTATCATCTAATTGCGAATGATGTAATTTTATATCACATAGGAATTTGAAAAAATATTGTCCTCAAACAAAATACAATCATAACCATAAAAAAATACTAAGTAACATGAGCTAGGTATCTTATATTTTATATATTAAGTAATATGAGCTATCTATCTTATATTTTATTGAATATATTAGAATTTAAATAATATTTATAGATAAAAAATGCTATCACTAAATAAGGTTATTATATTGACTTTGAGAGAGTTCAAGCTATTTTGAAGATTCCATATCCTAACAATAAAAAGAACTCAAATATTTATTTGGTAAGATAAATTTTGTTCAAAGTTTCATTTCTTGATTTCCAAAGATTATAAAACCATTGAATGTAATACTCAAATAGCTTTCAAAATTGGAATTGGAAGCTAAAATAAAGAAAACATTTTAAGACATCAAGAGTGACATTTCTCAAGTCCCAATCTAGATTAGCCCAAATTTTACCAATGACTTATTTCTATATTCATTCACATCTAAACATACTATAGTAGTCAATCACAAGGTTGAAGATAGTAAAAATCCTAATTCCTTTATGATTACTAATCTCAAATATATAGAGTCAAGATACTCTGATTGAAGAGAAAATTTACACTTTAGTCAAAAATACATAGAAATTTAGACATTACATTATGTGCAGTAAGATATATGTAATTGTCCTAGATCTAGTTGTCAAAATTACACTTGGATATAATGAAATAGGTGAGAAAAGAATAAAATGCATGGCTATGTTACAAGAGTTTGATCTAGAAATAAAACCTGCAAAAATGGTATGAGGACAATGCATCATTTAGTTAATACATAAACTAATCCACATATTTTCATTGAGCAATTCAATCAATCCCAAATATCTAGTGGATGTCCTCGTACAATTAAATCATTCATTACCTAATTACTGGAAAATGCCCTCATGAACTAAATAACGAACAAAGAAGATCTCTCAAGATGAAATCAACACATTATATGATTAAAAAGGATAATGTTGTAGTGAAATAATTAAGATAACATCTACTTAATATGAATTTATAAATAATAAACTACAAATATTCTTCACAATATCCACCAAATGATAGGATGTGGACATTTTTCAAGAAATACTAGATCCCATAAAATCCTAAAAAGGGATTCTATTGGCTTACTATTTTCAAAGATGCAAACAGTCATAGAAGAACTTCACACTAATTTCAAGTGTTTATAATAGATGTTGGAGGATAAATACAATCATATTATCTTGATTCTGACATGTGGCATAGTTAGGTTGGCATGTGTCATAGTGCTATATAGTGGTTGGCAGTGAGCTTCTAGCTTCTGCTAACATGATGGTAGAGACAAAAGGGTGAATGGTCAATAAATTAAAACAATGGTGCAAGTATCTCATTTTCCATATTGGGAAGTTTGTTATGAGAATATGTGTGTTATTGTGTTAAATTCCATTAATTATTTTTGTTCTAAATTTATTTTTGTATGTAAGGATGTAGAGCCATGTTTGATGTGACATTAATCCAAAGTAATGGTACCCTTAACAACATATAATAAAAATAATAATGTATATATAAGCTTTCCATCTACAATAGAAAGTTTGGTAGTGTTGTGAGAAAGTTTTTTTGAGGATTTTGAACTGACAGAATTCTTAGACCTTTTTTGAGGTTTTAGATAAGGTATTTCATGGACATTTGCATGGCCAAGTTTTGATTGAGATAGCATTAGTTGAAGTCATGATTTGTCATTTAACTAACACAAATAAATGGCTATTTTTCACTTTTTTTCTTCTATTATTATGTTGTTTGATGGTATGGAATCATTGGTTTCTTATAACCATATATATATTTTAATACCTTTTTTTTTGTTCAATGATAAGTCTGCTATGACTATATGTCATTCATGGTTCTCTATGAATTCTTGATGGCATGGAATCATTTAATTCTTACAAACAGAGATATGTTATTTTTATTTTTTTAATGGTAAGTGTATTATACAAATTATATTAATGGCTTTGGGTTTAATGGTATTATAGAATAATTTTTGTAGGTAAGTGTGTGGATAAGTGAAGGTAAGATTTATCATCTGAACACCACAAATAGATAGTTGTGTTTGCATTACTTTTTATAGTATTATGTTTTTTGATGGGATGGATATTTTTATTGAAGAGTGCACTTATATTAATATAAAAAAATAATGGTACAATGCCAGTTATAAAAAAGGGGTGAAAAGGGTCACACCCCATAAACAAAGTCATACCAAGGTAAAAAAAGCCTTGGGAATTGAGAAAGTCTAATAGAAGGTCAATAATGACCACACTAAAAAAAGTCACATCAAATTGACATAAGTGATAACGACCAAAAAAATGTACCAAAAAACACAATCAATTAAAGAAAACATTTAAGCTACAATAATAAACACGGTGGTTAAAAGTGACAAGAGAGAAGGTAGACCCTATGGCTTGTCTCCCCACCCCCCTTGAGTAGTGGGTATTTATCCAAAAGTAGGGGATCCCACCCTTAATTCTAAATAAGATTGTCATTTTTTTCATTGTGTTGATCAAGTGAGTTAGAAAGAGATAGGCACATATACTTATGCTTCAGAGGAAGTGTCTGCTCCCTTTCATTAGCTCCTCCATCGTTAAATCCATGAGACTAATAACACTGAGGGGACGATAAATGGTGGGATACCGATGATGAGAGAGGATCCTATGTGAGTTCATAGAACATTATTAGTCCATACCATACTCTCGCCCATTAGGGGATGACTAGAGACGTGGAAGCTTTGGAGGTTCATGAATAACTAAACATGAGGCATTCCCCCAGTGATCAAACAAATGCTGGAGATGATTAAGTTCCATTAAAACTTTATCATTTTGACTCTGAATCTAGATAATAACATTAAAAATGACAATAATTTTTTTAGTAATAGAAAAACTACATTCTGTTTCTGTATGATTAAAATAAACATAATTTTTAACTTTCCATATTTGAAAAAGAATATTAACACACAAAAAATTGCCAAAGTCTATTGTATCTTATAGGAATCAAGGTGGAATCCACTAAGAGAGACATATTCCATGTCAAAAAACTATGGCCTAAAAGGTTGAAAAAGAGTATGAATCTTATGTCATATATATTGGACATAGGAACATATTCAAAAAATATGTTTAATTATCTCAGGTTCATGACATGCCAATAAAATGGAATTTGAAACCCTCATTTGTTTTAAAATTTTAATAACAAGCAAACCCTAATAAATAATACCCCAAAGAAAATGAAACTTTTTAAGCTCAATGGTAACATTCACCATAGTGGTAAATATTCTATACCAGACCACATGGATGGAACGAAGGTTCCATTAGTGATTTAGAGTATCATCTTGAATATTTTGGGGAGATAAAAGATTATACCCCAAACATGGATAATAGTGATTAAAAGGAATGGTCTTAGGTTAATGCCAATCCTTTCACTAGGGGGTAAGGGAGTTAACTCCAATCTTATGAAGATACTCGCCAAGTATGGAGCTTCGAATCTATGTAATAGAATCAACATCTTATTTATTTAAGATAAATTTGTTCTAATATATATGCCAAGGAAGCCAAAAATGGCTCAATTTACAAAGTAAATCACCAATATTTCTCACACCTTCTTTGAACAACCTTAAGCTCTTGATCCAAGGGACCAAAGCAATGGGAAATTTTTTAATTCAATGTGGGAAACCACTAAGGGGAATGAGAGTTTAGAGAGATACCATTCGTGAAATCTTCCCCCACACAAATGGGATGGGGTTTGAGTTTCTTGTAAGCTTTCCAAATGTTCTAAATAAAAAAAATGCCATTAATTTTAATAGGTTCAAGGTTTATACGAATAATTTATAACCTAAGTCCTTAGCATGCTCTTCTACCATAAGGAACCCCTTGAGAGATATAATGACGAAGCAATATCTTCTAAGCTTCATCACCTTCTAATCCTTGGATAAATCATTTAATGCTAAGAGCAAGACCTTAAATCCAAATATCCATGAGCCCTAAACCACCCAATTATTTAGGTTGACAACAAATATACCATGAAACTCTATGAAAGCTCTTATGACCTTTAGAATTGGCCCATAGGAAATATATTAGAAGGTTTTCCAACCTACCATATGTATCATTAGGATCCCAATGGGAAGAATAATAAACATGTGTAGCCACTAACACCTTGCAGTAAATTGAAAACTTACCCACCAAAGACAAGGGTTTTCTAATCCAAAAATAAATTTTATTCTCAACTCTTTGAACCACATAGGACCACAGGTTAGCTTGAGAGGCTTGAAAATAAAAATAAATGCTAAAGAACTTAAACTAAACACATGGGAGAAGCTATTCCCATAAATATATCTCTATCCAAGGAGGTTTGGGAGAGAGAGATTGATGATAACACTACATTTTCATCCATCAAAAGGAGGACCCAAAAGCCAAACAAGAAATATGAAGATACTCCATAAAATTCTTAACCAAACCTTCCTCTTCCTGGTGAGTGACAAAAAATATTAGTAAAATGACCATTAAGCAACTGACAATTAGAATTAGGGAGAGAAATGCCCTTCACCCAACCTTTAGAGGCATAATTGGCTAAAAGATAGATAAACCCTTTAGCTGATAACACATAAAGCAAAAGAGCTAAAGGACAATCTTTTTTGATAGATCTATGTAGATCAAATCAAGAGGACTAGGCTCCATTAATAGTAATACACACCCCAACATCTAAAAAAATCATATTAACCACATGATCAAATATGAGACCGAATCCAAGATCTTGGAGCATGGATAAAGTAAAAGGCCATTCAATGCAGTCATAAGCCTTATCAAAATCAATTTTGATTAAAAAAAAGGCTTTTGACTGGAGACCTAATTCCATTCCATGCCTTCTCATATAACAATGATGTTGTCAAGGATGTATATATGATGGATAAACCCTATTTACTCACTTCTAACAATTAAATGAAGGCGATACTTAAGTTTGAGATCCAATGCCTTAGTAATTATATTATAAGAAACATTTAGAAGAGTAACAGGTCTTTAATTAGTAATAACCCAAGATCACTAGCCTTGGGAATAAACTTGATGATACCTTGATTTATAAGAGTCCCCAAAGAGTTCATCAACATATCTTCAGAATAAACCTTATAAAGATCTGGACCCACATATCCCATAACTTCTGTTAAAACTCACAAGGGAAACCATCGATGCATGGGGATTTATTAGTAGCCAATTGCATAATAACTTCTTTAAGATCATTGAGGGTAAGTGGCCTATCATAGGCAACCCACTGAGCATCAAAAAGCTTATAAGGGACAAATTGAAGGCACTAGGCAAGAGCAACTTCACACTCAAGAGAATTTCACTGAGTTGAGAAAATACCATGGTAATGGTGGACAAAATCTTGAAAATGTCAAGGATTTTGTTAATTCTAGTAGATCCTTCCTTGACAACATTGATTATATCAACAACTCTACTAGAGTGAAGGAGAGAGAAACATTTTCCTTGAATATCACAAAAAAAAAACTAAATAAATTTGATGTAATCTCAATGTGATGTAAAGTTATAAATTGTTATTAGATATGATCATTAGCATCCAAATAACATCTAAAAAATTAGAATTGGAGTTAGACACCCTATAATCCATGTGCCTCCATATCCATGATGCTAAATATGATAATTCGCATTCCATAATAACATGTTTATGAGTATGATGTATGAGATATATTTCCTCCTTTGAGATTCGAGATGAACCTATGAAGCACATATCTTAAATTAAAGGAATTACACATATCATTTGTATGATAAGATTTAAAACTAATGATGTCTAACATCATAGAAATATTTTCTTAGAAGCATGTATGTTACAAATAATTTTTTCCATACTAGCTTGTAATGTAATCAATGTAAGCATGTGAATAAGATCTACATGGAGAAAAATGTAAGGAATATACCACAAATGGTGGTATAGCCTATATGAACAAAAAATATAAGCAAAACAAGACCGCATAGAATTTTCAAGCTTAACTTTGACATATATTTGATAATTATATGTATTTTTTTTCTTTTGATTTATAAATTCATTTGAATATAATACATTGGTCTAACTAATTGATGCTTTCGATCATAAGTCAAAAATTAAAAAAAATTATAAAATCATCAATTAATATGATATACAGCATCCAATATAAATGTCTCAAAATTGTTATCTCTTGACATTTTTCAAATAAATATAATTATAAATATTATAAAAGACAACCAACATTCAACAAAGAAAGTAAACTTCGATAAAACATCTCACATGCCAAACGCCAAAGTTTGGATGAGGTCGACACTGCCAAATGCCAAGCAAATTGACATAAATTGTTGAGTATGTCAATCCTAATTAACAAAAAAATGGACTTTGATATTGTCTCCAGCTTCAATGATAAATAATAAATTATAGCGATGAAATTATTTAAAAGCCAATATGAAAGATCCATAGCTTGTAAATAAGGCTAAGATGGAAGGGGCTCTCCTGCCAAGAAGAATTTGGTCATGGTCAAAGCTCTAGCTGGCTGATAGCTGGGAACTTGATGCCCTGCTCCTCTCACAGTTGCAAACGTCAACCCCTTGTATATTACACTGTATCCCCCCACTTCTATTTCTCCATTCATCCACGGATACCATGATTTCTCTATTGGGAGCTTCAGAGCATTGATGGAATATCTGGTGCCGGTCACAGGTACAATCGAATCCACATCTCCACTACAACCACAAATGTATAATATTAATTATTTATCACAACCCAATCTTAATCATAACGCTTTGCAGAAACACGATGATTTTCTCCTTTTAATTACCTGTAAACTAGTATTCTCAATCCTGCTGCCATCATTCTTCGGTATATTGGAAACATGGTGGTTGCATAGGTGCCGTACCAAAGAACATCACTGTTTGGAATACATTATAGTTAGTCGATTATAACCTTACAGGTCTCTCAAGTAACTCAGATTTCTCCAGGAATTTTTCATACCTGCATTCATCCCATGGAAAAGGCAAGCCCGTTACATTTGCATGAAGAGCACTCTGCACTTCTGGTGTGTTTAGGTAGGTTAATACATAGCCAGGAGTGCATGGATCAAAGCCATCTAATCCATCTGATGGAATCGCATCCTGCAAGAAAATAAAGGGTAATTAGACCCAAAAATTATTGTTTAATATTTTTCTGTTTAATCCTTTCATATGTTTAAATTTTATTGAAAATTATAATAGTTCATGATATGTCCGATCCTCATCTTTAATTTATCATATATTTATTTTTTTACTGATATGTCCGATTTTCATCTTTAATTCATCATATATATATTTTTTCTTTTAATGATAGATTATAGAATGCGATACAAAATATCGTTTAAAAAAAAAAACCAAACCTATACATATACATGTTTAGTTTCTTACAGCAGAAGTAGAAGATGCCCAAATGACGTCACGATGGGAAGGGCAGAGTGGGGCGTATATATCATAAGGGTTTATTTGTCCTCTGGTTGACACCGCTCGAGAGCCAAATATGTGACTGCGAGGTGGATAGTTTGAATCAGTGCAACGCTCATTTGCATAATCTTCATCTGAGATCAATGCGTGCGACCACCTGAAATCTGCGAGACCGCAATTATCCGTTTCATCGTTCATAATTCCGTTTCCGATCTGCATAGTCACGAGTTCAACAGATTACTAAAAATGAGAGAGTGAAACAACATGGAACTATAAAGACATGACATTTATGAAATAATAACTATAATTTTTTAATATATTATAATATTTTTTATTTAAAAGGTTTAGTTTAAATGAGGATGGTGGTTTATCATGTTATTTATTAAGAAAATGATTTTATCTTTAAAGATATTTAAAAGAATTAAGGTTTATTAGTTGAGTAGTGAAATGGATCATTTAAGATATTAATAATTAAAATATTATTTCAAATTTGATATTTATTTAATAATTAAAAGATAATTTTAATATTAAATTTGATTTTTTTAAAAATTTTATATAATTTTTTTTTTTTCATTTTGATAAAAGAAGTATAAAAAATTAATAAAATCTTAAATATTTGATAAAGTTTGGAGTTCTTCTTTTTCTTAAAAGATTTTTTATAATTCATATAAAATGGTCTATTAAATTGAGACCATTTATTATGAAGGAACAAAAAATTGTAGAGCAAGACAATCTAATCAATCAATGTAATATGTAATAGATCTAAATTAACTGTGTTAAAATTGATATATCTTGATATTTTTCGAATAAATATATTTAAAATATTTATACTAATTTAAATGTACCTTTACTCAACATCCCTTTCCAATAAAAAAATGAAAAAAAATAATATAATATTTAGGAAATTAAAAATAATAATTAAAATTTTAATATTTATAAGAATATCTTTTATTTAATTAAAATTTTTAATATTTATAAGAATACCAACATCCTTAAATTATGTAAGCTTTTATTAAAGCATAATATATATTAATTTGGAAAATCAAAAATCACAATATAAAAATCTAAACAATAAAAATATTATAAATATATTATCACTATTTAATATAATATTATTGAATTATAAATAATTATTTTCATATTAAATATAAAAAATAATTATATATACATTGTTTCGAACAATAATATAAAAATAAAAAGACACTTTTAATAAAAATATATTTGAATCTTTCTTTGTCTAATCATTAAAAATAAATTATAATTAAAAAATTAAAAAAAAAAGTTTAATATAATATGTAAAACTTGTAAATGTCTATTAAATATTAATGAAATTTAAGTCTTATTTTATTTTATTTTTTTTATTTTTATACAAATAAATATATTAAATATTTAATGTTTTTATAATTTATAAAATTAATCACAATATTTTTAATATAATTATATTTTCATTTATAGTTAGATGTTTGGGATCATTTGGTGATTTTTGTTGAAGAAAAAAGATCAATAATTCTTTAAAATTATTTTTTCTGTGAAAAAAGATCATAAATAATGATTCTAAACATCAAAAATAAAAATAAAAATAAAAATATAATTATTCTAAAAATATTATAATTGGTTTAAATAAATATACTTAATAATTCCTTAAAGTTAATTTAAAAAGTAAAAATGTAAAGAACCTCACCATAACTCCCTGAAAATTTATGAACGATGTCCGAGAGTTGTTATTCTTAAGAATTGTGTCCGCTAATTGTGGAATATAAAAACCTGCACTTACAAATAATAGAAATAGAAAAAAAAAAATGATTGGATGTATTCTTAATTTTGTAAGAGAATGCAATTCAATCATAGAACTTTTGTTTCGAAAAATTTAATTTTTAAAAAGGAACAAAGATTTATTCTTAAGAATTGAAAGATATCTATTTTAACAACCTTAACTTCTCCTGTTTACAGAATTCTTTTTAGAAAAACACACTGTGTCTTCGTAATCGTGACCCTACAATATTTCCCAAGACTTACCAGCGTAACTTTCCCCTGTTATGTAAAAATCTCGATTCTTATACTGCGGAAATCTTTCAAACCAATTCAGGAGGAACGTGTACGAATCTCGAGCTGCAATATTTTACATCAAAACATTCGTTTCATATATAAAATTTGAAACATTATAAAAAAATCTCTAGAATCCAAATATTAAAACAATATACCGGTGTTATCATCAGTGCCATTTCTATAATCAGACGATGTATTGGAGTAAGAAAATCCAACCCCGGCAGGTGATTCCAAAAACAATGTGTTTGCCACTGTCAAAAAAAGACATAAATCAATGTTGATGCAGAGAAACATTATGTTATAGTAATAAGTGGAGGCAACTAAAAGAAGAGAAATATTTGATAGACCTTGATTCCAGGCATAGGGATTATTATACAGTGTTTTCCCATCCGGTTGTACGCGGAACGGTCCCAATTCAGTCATTGCTCCAACCCCAAACGATGAACATCCCGGCCCTGAAATGTAATAATGAGTAAAGCATCATTTCCACGGTATTAAATTTACAGAGTGAGAGGACAACATACCTCCATTGAGCCACAGAAGCAGAGGCTTGGTAGAAGGGTCTTCAGTTGCCTCTGCAAAATAGTAGAAGAGAGCTCTGCCCGCCTGTTCATCAACCGTCACATACCCCGAATACTGTGCAAACGTTATATTTGTTGGCTGCCCAGGCAGCGCGGTGATCCTGTCATTCTCCTGCAGTCCATCTTGAGAATATTCATTCAACCTCCATGAATATCGACTGCTAATTGAAGGAGCAGTCCATTTCTGTGGCTGTGTGTTAAGACGAGACCTTCTGTCCTTCGCAATTTTTGACAAAACTCGATGCCGACCGAGCTGATGGGAAGGATGAACCGACTGGGCTAAAACTATGAGTAGCACCACCAGGGTTATTGGTTTTCTCATTTTGAATGATCAGAAAATCATATGAAAAACATAGATTGCCACAGACATAGTCTCGGAGGCGTACTTATAAATGGACCTGATTATGATTTTGTATATTAACGTATTATAATTATAGATACATTGGGATACTCGACCAGTTTAGCCTATGTCAATATTTTGTTGACGACATTTCGGAGGATTGCATTGTCCTGAGCCTTGTTAGCACAAGGCAATTTATGCCATTTGAAGTCGGATTGTATTGTTCTGAGCCTTCTTCGCACAAGGTAATTTATGCCATTTGAAGTCGGTCGATTGTGACAAATATTAAATCCGTAAGAATGTGAGATAGGTAAGTTAAATCATTGATTTATGAAAAAAAGGGGTTATGATTGTATTGAAGACAGGGGAAGGGTGTTGAGCGTAACGAGCCGGTGCATTCGGCGTGGACCGCCACGCTGGGTGTGTGACCCCGGTTGGTTGCCATCAGTTCCTTTATTAAGGTGTTGGCATTTGTCATAACCATCGTTATTTGCTTTAATCTTTATTGTTTTAATCGTGATTGTTTATTCACGGATAACATATTCATATATAATAATTCGTTTAAATTGCATATCATTATTATCATTTTCAAATCTCTTACCTCTTGGCAAGTTCTTTGTTCTCAATCATCGTCATTAGTGGATTGGAAAATTGTGAGCGAAGGACTTGTTCATTGTCATTACTTGGTTGGCAAGTTGTAGAGGCAGGGATCATTGGAATTGGTTTTGGCTTGACCCAGTTTTAATTAGGGAAGTTCTTAAACCCCTTCCGTTTAAGAACTTAATATGCAAGGAGTGTAGGGTTTTAACCAGGGGATGGTGCACAATTTATTTTCTTTCACCCTTAACATTTGGCTTAACCACTATCGTTTGCTTTAACAGTTGTCATTTGCTCAATATTTAGTAGGATTATCAATACTAAATATTTAAAAGTTGTTCCTTTCGGAGTGTTGATATAGGATTTTTCTCGCTTCCATTTTTACCTACATGGTTGTTAGTTAGCTTGCTTAGGATTGTTAAGATCATTAGGGAAAAATATGCTTTAATGTGTTTTCTAATAGTGAGTTGTGTTGTTACCTTTTTGGTGACCTAATCTCTTACTATATAATGTATCTTATTTGTACTTTTTGGCTATTCAATTAGCGAATGAACTATTATAAAATTCACTTTGCTTTCAATTACTCTCATCTATTTCTAGGCTTTTTGTACAATTAGTGACATTCAAAAATCTTAGAGTGATCTGACATGGTATCAGAGCTCTGATCTGATGACCATTTTATCATTTCTGAAATCTTTGGCGAGATCTTACCTACTAGCATTCTAGTTTTTTTCTTGATTTTTAGCAGTTTTATAGGTTTGGTGGGATCTTATATAAATCTGTGCAAACTACATAGTTGAAGTATCCAATCACAAAATAGACAGCACCATCAGATTCAAAAAGCATCAAAACCATAAAATCAACTGTAAGCATGACCTAGATTTGTGACAATGATTTTCACCAATTTTTAGAGGGTTTTAAGGTTTTCAAGTCATTTCACGCATATCTATATAGTGAGATTCCCAAACATGAAATAATTTCAAGTTTTATTTGTGTTTTTTGAGTTCTCAAATGGGTCTTTGTTAGTTTTCTGGAGGAGCCATGCCAAATCTTTAGATTTTTTGGTTTTTCATTTTTTGTAGGGATCTTAAACCTTGCAGGTAGTTTTGATAGTTTTTGGTCCTAGTCAGAGTTTTCACATCAAACAAATAATTCCCTTGAGATATTTCCACCTCAATGGACATGTTTTAGCAAAATTGTAGACTTATGCAAACATTTCTACCTGCCCAAACACTACCCAGAGTTTGACCTCCTTCTACGCATGTCATAGGGTTCAAAGTATGCCCAAACACCCATAAGGTTTTATCCCATGCTCGAACACACATCGAGTTATAACCCATGCTTGAACACCCATTGAGTTTCAACCCATGCTCAAACACCCGTGCTCAAACATACCATAGATTCCAAGTCTTGCTAGAATACATGGTAGACTCCGACCCTCCTACCTGTAGACCACATAGGTTCCAATTGCTACTAAAACACCTTATGAGATCTGACCACCCTTTCTTGTATGTTGTGACGTCTAGGAGGCCATCAAATTTAATCAGTTTAAGAGTCCTTAAATCTTTATTTCTATTAGTGGCGAAGGGCAAGGGCTTAAATCTTAATTCCTATTAGTGGGAACTTAACTCTAGCCCTCCAACCAATTCTCCATCAACCCATTTATTTTTCAATGTTTTTTAAGTGTCCTATATGAACTAAAACATTTTTTAATTTTATGTTGGGTGGAGAGTTTTTTTATGCGGGCTTAGATTTTCAAACATTCATAAATTTTGATCAGTAACTCAGATTTGACTGTCATCTTATTTAAAAGTGATTATTTTTTTGTGCTCTATGTATTGGTGACTATTTTGGGCTTTATATAGCTATTAATTTTTATATATTTTACCTCTTGGATACATTATTGATATATCTTGATGTTCCTCCAATTACTTGTACTTAATCTCTAATTACTCAATATGCATTCTTGGCATTGTTCGACATCTATACAAGTGTGTTTATATTTAAAATTGAATAGGTGGTCACTACTAACAATTCTAAATGGGTATCATGTGGTGTTGTGTATTCTTCGTTGTCTCTTCTACATAATCTCATTTTTTATATTGTGTTGATTCATGCACATGATCCTCATTTGGATGCATACTCAGTTATGACCAATGTCCTCTTCATGAGCATGCATTTTTATTCTAACTATGGGGTCATTTTAATTTTTTTATATAGTAGATTATAATTATTTGGTGTCTTATCTCAGGGATGTTGAATTTAATTGAGAGATAGTTATAGAATAAAGTTGATTTTACACCAGTGGTTCTTTTTGGAAATAGCAATTATGCTTCATGGCATGCTTATATAGAACACTTGTTCACAAAAATGGAAAGAATCGTATTCCATTACTATATGGATAGATTCCATTACTATGTGCCACAACCCTATTTGGAGCATCTTTCAATATCTTTTTGGAGATATTGTTGATATTTACATCATTACTCCTCTTCCAATTCCTATCATCTCTTCAGAGACTATTGCACTCTCTCCTCCTACTCATATTTACTATCAAAACACATCCATGATGGACAGTGCTCTTTTTTCTATTGATCCACCACTATGGGACAAGATTTTTTTAGACTTAGTTATCCCATTATATATTCTAATTTCATTCATGTGCATGATGTTGTTACCATCATAGATTTATACTTTAAAGGACACTAATGTTTCTAGTGAGATTACACCTTGTGATAGCATTGATGACTTATCTCTTCTTATGGATATTTATTCTACATATCTTTATGATTCATCTACAATATCTTATTTATCTTCGAGGGTTGGTAAGTTTTACTCTCCACTGCACATGGACATTCATTCAATGAATGCTCCATGCCATTATTCTTCATCAGACTCACTTTTACTTGATAACACTTCAGAGCCTCAACATATCTCTCAAATTCACGACTCTTCTTCTATCATAGATGACTACAGTAATGATGAGAATACACATCCACCATTTCTTTGTCACCTTCTAGATATTAAGGAGTTAGTTCTTGATCCACATACCTTTAGTCCACTTTTAACATTATAGAGTGTAGTTATATTGATTTATTACTCATCAAACATCAAGAAGTCTATTACACATTTACAAGGCATTCCAAAATATTTTTTACCCTCTACTTCCATTTCAACATCATTACATAAATTACCTGGTCCTCTTACTATGCATGAGGAGAATAGTTCCTTTGTTAGAGTTCCATCAAGGACTTGGTGGACACATTCACCATTCTAGGATGATTCACTCTTCATTGTACCTACTTCTAATATGTTCACTTTAGTGGCGTTAAATTCAATTCTTGTACATGATCTCCAAACCTATGCCACACTTTTATTTTGGACCCTAATCATAGATCTTTATACTGTTTCCTTTATCTTCCACTATGGAATGGGAAGACTTCCAATACACCATTTGTGTTATTCATTTTTCAAAGGGAGAAAAATTGTTCAATGCAGATGGAGCTTCTTTGGTCTTCAGATAAAGGATCTTGTCAATGACATTTGTCATTCTACAAGCTCTATTATAGGTAGCTTCAGTACCTTCTATGGAGACTTATTATCTCTTCTCTATATATGATATGTTAATCTCACTCGTAGATATATTTTTGGCTATGCCTGATGTCCTTAGAATTTGTAATATATATTTTTTTTCTCTTTTGGTGTTGCATCCTAATTTCTCATTAAAAAAACTATTTGAGTATTCATAGATATTTATAGTTGACACATTTGATATTGGTTATATTTTTGACTAAGATTGAGATATATGCTATTATAAGATAGTAATAAATTTTCTATATATATGATGGTATATGTTTGCATTACTGTGAGTTAGCTATAGTATATGTATTTACATTACAAGTATATTGATGTGTTGTTTCAATTATATTTTATGATATATGGTTATCATGTTGATATGATCTAACTACCTATATATTGTGAGGTTGATGTAGGAGAACTCATTCCTCAGAACATATTGAAGAGAGAGCATCATCAGAGAGGGTGGTGTAGATAGAGACGTCAAAAGATGAAAGAGAACTAGTGAGAACATTGCACACACCACAGTAGTTTACACATGTTAGAATGCATGAAAAATGGTTTATGCATCATGTGTTTATTTATACTTGCTTTGAAAAGTTGATTTCTATGGTTTGTTAGTATGATTTAATAGCTTAACGAATTGGTACATTTTATCATTTGAGCTAGTGAAAATATTATTGGTAAAATTAAATTTAAAAATACGTATTATTAGTAATTTATAAAATTGTCATTTAAATTGATATAATATTTATGGATGTTAATTAATTTAATAAAATTATGGATTTTTGACATTTAATGTTAAAATAATAAACATAATAAATTACCTTGGAAAAATTGAAAAAAATGAAAAAGACAATAAAGAATAAAAATAAATGTAAATTCTAAATTTAAGAAAAACAAAAAAATAACAAAAATCTAAAATCTAAAATCTAAAATTGGAAACAAAGGGAAGGGATACACCTATTTTATGTAGGAATGAAATTAAGAAAAAGAGGAGGATTTTATCATCAGAGTTTTCCAGTGAAGAGAAAAAAGGCATAGCATAGAAAGGCATTAGGAGAGAAGCGAATCAGCTAGGACAGACAAACAAACATAAGTTTATGATTGATAGGTAGGTTTTGTTTTCAATTTGTTACACTCATGCTTAATGTTAACATGGTTAAGGAAGAATAAAATGTATAAAGAATGAAATTTTCTATGTTACGTATTGTATGATTCATATTTAGGGATCGCCCAAGCTAATTGAGTTAGCCCCACTACTATTCATAAAAGCCCTTGGTAGATTAAGTCACTTTAGAGGATGAATCTGATGTATAATTTATCATTCCAGTTTGTTGTAGAGGAAATTGTGTCACTGAATAATCTCCTAAATATATAACAACTTTTGAGTTAATATATACATATTGAATCTTTAGCCTAGATATTATCTATTGGCATTGCCTTACCCATAGCCTATTTAACACAAAGTTGAGGATGGCGTCGTTACAATTTTATAGCGTATGAGTATATGTACTTAATTTTTCTTGTCTATTTTTGAATCACTGATATCTTTCCTTTATAGTAATACATGCTTGTTGGCATGACCATTTACTTATTCCATCGACTGTATAAAATAAAAGAAGAGATTGTTTTGTTTTGAAAGTTTATGTAAACATAATGAGATCATTGTTTGACTCAATGGCGTCAGTGCTATATTGAATCAATTTATATATTTTAGCCTAACTCTTGCAATGACTTTTTGAAGTCGATTTATAATCAATTTCTATCATGTGATCATTAAGACATCGCTGCAATGAGTATTGGGATTGCTAAAATTTGTCTTTATACTGTTGTATGCTTAGTGAAAGATTCTAGAATCAAGACTTAGCCAATTTTTTGAGTGAGTAGCCATTTGTATATAATAGTTTAAGTATTATATATAATAGATTTCCACCCTGTCGGATTTATTGAGTCACAATAAATTCAATATGAACCATATTAATATAGTAATACATATAATATTAAAATCATATACTGATCCATATTATTACTGCATGTAACAGTCCGATGATTGCATATGGGTAAATATTATATTAATGCAAACATATGGATCACATTTGTATAAAACTATTCTAGGGATATTGTTACATTTAACAACAATGTGTTTATTCTATTAATCCATCTCATTAATATCCACAAACAATAATTCTTTATAAATATAAATAACTGACAATGTCCCACTTGAGAATGTGTTTGGTTTCATAATTCCTTTTTAGATTAATGGCTATGAGAATTTGAGTCTCCATAGGTAGAGATGTATTCCATTCTCTGTTAGACCTTTATTTTAATGAGTAATTTAGTATTTTTTTAGTGAATTTAAAAAGGAGATTATAAAATCTTCTATTGTCTTAACTTTTGATACAGATATGAATTATATAGGGGGGACTATACAAGAATGACTAAAGTATAAAATATTAATTAAGGGAAAACTTTAGAAGACTAAAAGTTTGATTTTACCTTGAATGAGTGGAATTACTATTTACTATTTGAACCCAAACATTAGCCGAATCCCTATAAAATAATAAAGTATGAATTCTGGGATATACAGGATTAAATCAAGGAACTTTAAACTTTAGTATTTATGAACTTTTTAGAATGGGGTCAACGCTTTTAAATATCTAAATGGTTGAATAACCTCTAAAAAATTCTTCTTGAGAATATTTAGTAACTATAGGTGTTATGAGTGGTTTTTATATTAGGAATCCACCAAGTATTTTAATGAGGTATGGGAAGGATAGAAAATCCAATGAAATCTTCATTATGATAGGTATAGATTGATTATTATATAATAATTGTGAACTAGAAACATGAGATGCGAACATAACATTACATTTATATGGGAGGATTATAAACTATATTAAATAATTAGGAATAATATAACTTAGGGAATGCATGCATTTAAACCTCTAAGTAACAAATACCAGTTTGCATTACTCAACATTTTATGAAAATGGAGTTTTGTTTGTTCTAACTATTGTATATGAATGTATGTTTTCATGTATTACAACTACTTTATTATCTTGGTTGTGATACTTAGTAGTTATGCTTAAAAACACTAGACTGTTCTAATATGGGTTATCATAGGGTGTAGTATACCTGGAAGGGAATTGTGATATTTGAATTTGCAGTTAATTATGTATTTACTCAAGTGGTATGAACTGTATTCATTATTTATAGTATGGGATAGAAAATGATGTAAGATTCATTCATATATTTGATGGAATATATGAATGCTTTGGTTACTCCTATGTTTAACAAGTTATATGATGTGGTTACTAATAGGATGTAAATTATATGAATCTTGTGGTTGAATTGTATTTGACCAATTTGATTTGTTGATATTGAATAAGGAGTGAGATGGACTTCACTGGCTTACTAGCAACAAATTCCAGATGAAGATAGTTAGATCAAGTGGTGTGTATGACTTTGATTGATCTATAGATCATTTTTATATTACTATTTTTTTTTTAAAAATTCAAAGTATGTTTTTTAATACATTATCATTTCATGAGTATGATTTACATGTTTGTGCAATATCTTGAAATAGATCAATTTTTATATAATACACTGCATATTTAGTTTTAAAAATCATACAATACATGAGTACTTACTTGTCTCTCTAGATTCTTATATTGCCACTATCTACTAATCCATAAAGGGAGGTCCATTTTTTGATGGGATTAGTGTGGAAATCATTGGTTTGTGATTGATATGAAAACATGCTCAAATGATGTTCTCCCTCCCCACATCTGTACTACTTATTGAGACGACACTTGAGATTGTCACAGATACTTGAGTTCAAGAACTATGCTCCAGATAAGACATGTATCTTATATGTACATTATATTACTCATTAAATATTGTCATCAAAAGTTGTAATTAATTATTGTTGTACATTGACTATGGTGGTTGAAGACTTATATTAGTTATGGCTGAGTTAATATAATTACTTTTTAAATTTGCATTATGGTGTGATCTCATGATATTAGAGATCCGTGATATATATGATTTGTTTTCTATTATTATTCTTTGAGTATTTCATATGATATTTATTAAATTCTCATGGTTTAATTTATTTTTGGTATATGTGTTTATTTAAAATTAAAAAATCACGTATTTCTAAGTAGATTCCAATGGGGATATTGCATGTAGAATCATAGTTATAGCTTGAACTTTAGGACCTAATGAATCCACTAATATTTTTATATCGTTCTATTGATAGAAATAAGGATGGTGAAAGCTAGAATTTTTGGAGAGGTTCCTTCGAATGCTGATGATAGTAACTCTTCATTTGATCTTAGCCAATTTTCCATTGAGCAGTTAGCAAAGATGGCCTAGATTCTTGTAGTCATGAATGAGACTAGGGATTGAATTACATTTATAAAGCAGCTGGTTCATGGTCATAAGAAAGAGGAGCAGTAGGATGCACCTGAAGAGCATTTTTTTTAGCAAAAAAATTCTCAGGATGTTAGAGCTCAGGTAGCTATGGAGTTAGCTAGAGACATGAAGAAGGTGAACCTACCTAAATTTGATGTGACAATTTTGGGTGAGGGAGCTAAGGCATGACTAACTGAGATGGATAATTATTTTAAAATTTGAAACCACTCCAAGGTCACCAAAGTAGTTTGAGGAGAATCTCAGTTGGGTGGTGAGGCAACTACATGGTGGGCCAAAAAGAGGTTAAAAATAAATCTTAATTCAACCACCACCACTTGGGATAAGTTTTTTGCATTATCTAGATCACAGTGGCTCCCACATCTTTATTTTGATCAGAAGCTCATAGATTTATAGAATCTAATGTAGGGTGATATGCCAATGAGCAAGTGTTGGGATCAGTTCACTAAACTATTGAAATACGTACCTCAATATCAAGGAGATGAGTAGTTCAAGATCAAGAAGTTTATCATGGATTTAAGGCGCCATATCAGTGGAGAGGTAGATGTTCATATACCTTCCACCATGGACTAGATTTTTGAGAAGGTGGTCAACTAGGAGTAGAAGTTTAAGTTTATATTGTAGGACAAAGATAAGTTCAAGAAAATATTTAGAAACTCTAAGTCAACCTTTAAGATGAACTAGAAATAGAGGAGTAGAGACTCCAAGAAGTAGTTTAAAAGTTAGAATGCCAAGTTCAATAATAATTCAAGCAACAAGAAATAGGGTAATGGATCCAAAGATGGTTTCAATGGAAAATAACATAATCACAAGAAAGGACAATCATAAGGATGTTTCATTTGTAGAGAAGACCATTATGTTCATGATTGTCTGCAAGTCAAGTCAAAGGGAAATGGTCCTAATCCTTAGTAGGCCAATTTTCAATAGTGGATTCATGTAATAGTCAATAATCAATAGGTCAAATATCAAACATTATCTATAGATCTATCCAATACTTTGTTTGACCATCTAGTTTCTATTTTGATAAATATAGGAGCCATAAAATTTCTTATAGCTCCTAGGATGCTTAGTAAGTTAACTAGAAGAGCTAGTATAATGGAAAATGTATGGTTAGTATAGTATAAGAATGATTCAAAGGTCATGGCTGACAAGTGTTTAGTTGAAGCAAAGATTAGGTTACCAAAATTCACCATAGTTTTGGATATGTATGTAGTACCTCTAGGATCATATAATGTGATCTTAGAAGTCAATTGGATTGAAAAACATAAATCCAAGGTTGATTGCTACCTAAAAAAGGTTGAGTGTTTTGATGACTTTGAAAAATAGACATAAATTCAAGGTGAGAAGAGATAATTAAAGCTTAGGTAGATTTATGTAATGTAGCTTAAGAAGGCTTAAGGGAAAGCATGCCCAACATTTATTATCAAGATAAATGAAATGGAGGAACCTAAGGAACCATCTCTCAAAGATTACCCATTTATTATAGATTTTCATGATGTGTTTCCAGATGAATTACAAGGTTTTCCTCCTAAACGTGAGTCTGATTTTTCTATCGAAATCATACCTAGTTCAAAACCATAGTCTAAGGCACCATATAGGATGACAACCATTGAGTTGGTTGAATTGAAGGTTAAACTTTAGGAATTATTAGCTAAGGGGTTGATGAGGCCAAGTGTGTCACCATGGAGTATACAAGATATCTTTTTCAAGAAGAACGATGGTACCCTTTGCATTTTCATCGATTATAAAATGTTAAATAAGGCAACCATAAAAAATGGGTATCTACTACCTCGTATAAATGATCTTTTCAATCAAATATGAGGAGAAACCATATTTTCTAATATCAATCTTTGAGAAGGATGCCATCAATTAAGGATTTAGGATGAAGAAATTCTGAAAACAACACCCAAAACTTGGTACGGGCACTATGAGTTTACAATGTTACCATTTAGAGTGACTAATGCTCTAGCAACATTCATGAATCTCATGAACAATGTATTTAGATATTACCTTGATCACTTTATTATAGTTTTTATGTATGGCATTCTTATCTACTAAAAGGATAAAAAAGAATATTTTTAGCATCTAGAATCGGTTCTACAATGGTTACAAAACCACAAGTTGTATGACAAGTTGTCTAAGTGTGTATTCTTTTAGGAAAGAGTCCAGTATTTGGGACACATTATCTCTATAGACATATCTCAATAGATCTGAGGAAGAGTAGAGCCACTATGGAATGGTCAACATTGAAGATTGTGTATGAGGTAAGAAGTTTCATGGGGTTAGCTAACTATTATAGGAAGTTCATTATGAACTTTTCTAAGATAACCAATCCAATTACTTCCTTAGAATAGAAGAACTACAATTTTATTTGGTCAAAGAAATGCGAAGTATATTTCCAAGAGTTGAAAAGAAGGCTTACATCAACACTAGTGTTGAGATTTTCCAATCCCAATGGTTAATTTTCAATGGTCACAGATGCATTAGAGGATGGACTAGGAGGAAGCCTTATGGAAGATGGTGAAGTGGTGGCTTATGAGTCATGAAAGCTAAATCCATGTGAGGTAAATTATGCCCTTCATTATTTGAAACTTATGGTAATTGTTTATGCTTTGCAAGTGTGATGGTATTATTTATTAGGAAAACCTTTTGAGCTCAAGAAAAATAAATTGGGACTCAAGTATATTTTCATCCAACATAACTTAAATGCTCATCAAAGATGTTGTCTTGAGTTCTTGTTTAATTATGATTTTGACATTAGTTATATCAAAGGCAAAGAGAATAGAGTAGCTGATGACCTCAATCATAGAAGATACATAATACCTATAACTAATATCAAGAATACTTCAGGGATTGGGTGATTGAGTTATCCTTAGGAGATGAATTTTATGATCAATTTGAAAAGCATTGTTTGAGAATTCTCAAAATCCTTAGTATAAAGAATTCAGATTAGAGAGTGATGGTCTTTTGCGTTACAATTGTGCACCAAATTTAGGATTCAAACAAAATGTTATCAAAGAGATAATGAAAACCCAAAGATAATGAAACTATTAGGAAGGGATAGAAAAGGAAAATCAGAATGCAAAGCTCATGCATACCATCATTTTTACCTTCTCATAACTTCAATCCAAGATTTGTATGCTTGAACTTGATTGTTGGATTGCTTGGAGATGCTTGACAATGGCTTGGATAGGCTTGAAAAATTGTTTGTTTTTGCTATTCCTTCATGAATTCATTCACTTATTCATTTAAATTCCCATCATCTTAAGCAAGGGAAGGTGTGTTGGTTTTGTAGATTCATGGAGGGGAATCCTATGGTCCAAATTTGAAATTAGGCCATCAAGATCTAGGGTGGAGGATTTTTTATGGAATTTTTAATTCTATGGAATCGTTTAGAATAGAGGATTATAGAGGAAGAAGGTTAGAATGGTGAGATTTATAGAACTCTCTAGTTCTAGAATTTTCTATATAGGGTTTTAGGTGCTTAAGAACAACTACGGTACGGTGGTGGGTGGGTAGCTGAGATTTTTTTGAATTTAAAATTGGCTAGTAGGATTATGGGTAGGTTTAGTGGGTAATAAGCCTTATTTAGTGCTTAATGATAGGATTAGGATTTCAAGGGATGTAGGAATACCTAGGGGATAGGTTTATAGGTGGTTAGGTGGGGTTATGGGAATAAAAATTCTCATATAATAGATAATTAGGATTGGATTAGGATTAATTGGTTTTGGGCTAGGATAAAGGTTAAATGGGATATGGGGATGGTTATAAAAATTAGGCAAAGGGTTGTTATGGATAGAAAATAGGATAATTAGGTCAAATTAGCAGGAATTAGATAATTAGTGGAGTGAACATATTTTAGTGCATACATTTTTTCCCTCTTTGAAAGGGTGTTGTGAGTGGAACAAAGTGGAAGGAGTAATGGTCTTTCAAAGAAAAATCATGTCATGGATGAATGTTAGTAGATGATATTAGGGGATATGATGCCCCTCGAGGGGACATGTAGGAAAGAATGAGATAGATGGACACTCAAAAGATGAAACAAGGGGTGGGAGGTGATGGAGTGAGAAGGGGATGGGATGCCAAATGTGGGATAGAAGATGAAGAAGATGAGATCAACATTGAGTGAGGAGCTACAAATTGATAACAATGCCCTTGAAAAGGACACATGCACAGGGATTAGAGATGATGGGTGTCACGGTTGTTGACACATCCCAAAGAAGGACATGTGTATGGGAATCAACTGTAACATGATGATGATAGGATATAAGGCCACAAGATTGAGATGTATCCCAAGCAAGGATGCATGCAAGGGATAGCTATAGGCCAAGATAAGATTATTTGATAAGATATGATGGGTTTAGCTCAAAGCAAAAGTTGATCAATATGATGATGATAAGAGAGAATAAATAATGTGATCGAGTGACCAAATGATTGGGGATGAGGACAGATGATAGAGATCAATATTTTATAGATGGATGTTAGTCAGACACATGCATAAGGAATAAAAATGATGGAGGTTGTGGTTGTAGACATATCCCAAACAAAGACACTGGTATGGGAATCAATCATATCTCCATCAGGTGATAAGAGGATAAGGGACCACAAAAGTTAGATATATCCTTAGCAAGGATGTATGCACAGGTGAGTTGTGGACTGGGATAAAATGGGTTTGTGATAAAATAGGAAGATAGGTTTAGCTCATCATAAAATTGAGCGATTATGATTTTTTAGTAATCAGAGATGGAAATAAATGGAGTGGTAGAGTGACTAAAAAATATGGGGGTGGCTCCCCTAGATGATAAAGATATAAGAGGATGATAGGGGTCGGATAGGATTGGAGAGGATAGGAATCCTAGTTGGATTAGGTGGATAGGAAAAAATTAGTGGGGGGAGGGGGGTTGATATAGGTCAATGGGGTAGGGGGTGGGTTAGTTGCACTATTTGTATTAAGAAATATAGAGCTCCAGTGAAAAGGAATGGATCATATTTCTTGAGATTCACATCATGGGAAGTGAATTTGAACATACTAGAGGGATCTTGAGGTAGGACCACCGGTCATTACACTCACATTTGGCATTTTTTATTGATTATTTTGTTTTTTTAGGGTAAAAATGATTAGGGCACCATGGAGTTGTAATCTTGTGATTGTGATTTGTGCCCACAATCACGATATTACAAATGTGAGTAGACAAAGTATCAGGATTGCAATCCTGCTAATGGGGGAGTAGTGGAATTGCAATCCCACTACTAGGGAATCATGAGGTTTCAATCCCATGAGAGGGTAATAGTGGTAATTTTAATACCATGATTAAGAAGTAGCAATATTATAATACCACTACTGCGGGTTGATTAGAAAAGTTAGTGGGGTTGGAATATAGGATAAGTGGGCTAAAGGAATAGGGAGGGCTAGTTTAGAGGTAGATGTTTGGGGTCAAGAAAGTAGGTGAAGTAAGTAGGTTAATGGTAAGATGAGGTGGATAGGGAGAATGGGGGGATGTGTAAATTAATTCTATGTTCATGCTGCAAGAGCACTTAGGAATATTAGCATCTTGATCAAGGCATCTGGAGATACTACATGAGATGTGGTGGGTGACAGAGGAAGAGGATAGGGTGCTAGAGCTAGTAGGGCTACATGATGTAGCGACTATACCATCAATTTGGATTAATCAATCATTGATTACAATGCTAATGGAGTGGTGGCATTATGAGACTAGTTCATTCCACTTCATGACTGGGAAGATGACTATTACCTTAGAGGATGTTTAAAACATTTTTCATTTATTGATGATTGGTGTTAGGATCTACTGGACTTCACAAATATTGATCTAGACATTATAGTGATTAGGTGGTAGCCTAAAGATTGGTGTACATAATGGGTTGATTGACCTAGATCGATGTCAATGAGATGTCTCATTGGATAGATTGATATTGGTAGTGATGGCTTTGATAACCAACATCCTATTACCAGATAAGAGTGAGAGATGGTTCTATCTTGGTCTAGGGGAGGTGGCAGCTAGCATAGTTCATGATCAATGAGTATTCATGTGGGGACTAGTTGTGCTAGTGCATTTGTATAAAGACCTACATCTTGGTGCATATAGAGGTGAATGGAGCATTGGGTAATCCTTGCTATTATATATATGGAGCTAGGATCATATTGTGATTCAATGACCATTGGGAGTTCTTGTGGATCTAGAGCTAGGACAAGTGGTGTTGTGTGGATGGTGTACGATGGTAGGGGTGGCACTGGATCATGTAAGGGATTTTTTTTCTATAGGGAGGCATTCAATAGCTTACATCCTAAGAATATTACCTAGATGCCATATCGAGGAATAATTTTTGGGTGGGGGATGAGACATGCACTCAGTTCATGTTGAATGTATATTACCTTACTGGATGGTGTGAATATATTATTGATAGATACAAATTAGATCAGGTTAATCACCAGTTTGGTTTTGTTTAAGATGTGTAGGATCTTGAGCATATCTTTGCATATAGTATGCAAGAGAGGCCTCAATGGGGGAAGCTAGTGTCAAAATTAGATGTGATCTTTGATTGTCAAGATCTAGTGCCATTTCAATGGGATTTTACCATAGTCATACCAGAGCTGGGGATAATGACTGAGTATTAGGGGTGATGGTAGGGATAGAAACTGAGGTGGCTAACTTGACCTCATGTGATGATCAAGAGGGTGGTATATAGGGTGATTACAGAACAAGCCCATATTCATGAGTATGCATTATAGCAGAGATAGGGACCAACCCTAAACGTGATAGATATTGATACAGGGGTGATGGGCAAGGATAGGATGATGGGTAGGGATAGGGTCTGGATCAACTAGAGGGGTAGGCACCTATGCAGCCATTGAGAGGAGTGGGACCATTTCAAGCACCACAGAGTCCCAAGTAGACTTTTGTAGGAGTGGGACCATCTCACCCTTGTCAATTTGTTGATGATGAGGCATTGATATCATGATTATAGGTAGAGCTCCAAGATTGAGTTGTAGAGATTAGGGGCATTAGCTAGGAGTAGGATCAGCTCCATGCATTGCTACAGGTTTTGAGTACCTAAGATGATGGGAGGCTATCCTAGGCATAGGATAGATTACTAGTTTATAAGCATAGGTAGCTTAGTAAGAGAGTGAGTTATTTTAGATGTGGGAAAAGGTAGTGGGGTTACAAAGTTAGATACAATAGTGAGACACCTAGCTTGAGCAGGCACAATCATAGATGGTAAATTTACATGGATAGGTCCAAGCTTTGTATGGGGAGCTATCTATGGTGGAGAGGGCTCAGGATGTGGCAAGGGTAGGCCTACATGGATAGGAGTTGATGGGTATGATGGATCAGATCATGCTATTGACATGAGAGGCCTAGTATTACCAGATTCTTTATGAGGTGGTGGTACCCTTAGAGCATAGGGTATGATATTTTCAGGCTAGTCATCATCAATGAGATAGCCTTTGAGGAGTAGGGGATCGAGGCCACCATTGGTGCCTCAGCCATGATGGATAATTTTGAGATGATTTTGTATATTTTATAGGGGATTCTTTTTGTATAAATGGACATGGTGTTATATATATATATATATATATATATATGATTCATTATTATCTTTGGTGTTTATGGTGATGGTTATTTATGTGACATGATGAGTATTTGTGGATATATGTTGATTTTGAGGTTATTTTATGCACTTTGATGATTGTGCATGTGTAATGATGAGTTCATGATTATTATGATGATGATGTATGTTATGATGTTTGTTAGTATATCATGTTATCTTGTGATGATAATGACCTTATGATGGACATGTTTTATGCATATGATGGTATTTACATGTGATGATGATGAACATTTAGTAGTGTATCGTATATGTGAAATGGGATATGTTGACTATGATGGCATTATTGATGAGTGATGATGGTAATATGATAGTGATATTCTTTGTGTTATGTACAATTTTTTATTTATGTGGATGAATATGTTATGAGTGATGTATGTATTTTAAGATTTTTATAATGAGATGGATATTTATGATGAAATTATGTAAATTTGTTATGTTCCTAATGATGTGGCTAATAATGAATGAGGATGTTTAAGTAATGCATATGAGATGGATTTGTTTTATTTATTTTATAATGGATATTGCCCCTATTTTGAGTAGATGATTTATCCATTTGGATATTGGCGCTCCTGCATCATGAGGGTAAGGGTTTATATGATGAGAGTGGATAGGAAAGGTTTTGGTTTAGGATGTCTAGGGATGGTTGGGGGGGATATGGCTAGGGAGTGGTTGCAAGGGTAGGATCAGGGTTGTGGGAATATTTTCAAGCATTTATGCAATCCATGTTACTATCACATCTTTATGAGATATGTCAATGGTCTTGATGGGGCCATGACACTTATACTAAATATGTATAGTGAGAACTCCATTTAAAAGTGGGATGAGCCATTTGAATGGAATTACTTTGAGGTTCCACTCTTGTGCCATCCTCATTCCCATATGTAGAGACATGCAAAAAGGAAAGAAAATCAAAAAAAGACAAGCATTCATTTCACATGAAAAGCATACAATTAGCATTCAAAGCACACACATGAGCATAAGTAAACACATTCTCATTCCTTTAAAAATAATCACAAAGAGTATGATGAAAGATGGTGGTGGAGAGGAAAATGGTGGTGTCCAAGCTATCCTTGGACATGAGAATGTGACCAAGTGCTTACTACATAGTCCAAAGGACCTCAGACCAATGTAGTTTTGATAAGGGGGTGAAGACGGGGGGGATGACGACGACGACGACGACGATGACGATGATGATGATGATGATGATGATGATGATGATGATGATGATGATGATGATGATGATGATGATGATGATGATGATGATGATGGTAACTAGGAATATAGATAATAATGATGACTAAGTGTAGGTGAGGTGAGAATGTAGGATATGGGATTCATGGACAAAATGCAAATCAAAAAGACCAAAATAAAGGGGGTTGAACCATTTTTCAAGGAATCAGAATCATAGTAACCCCATAATTAAGGTGACTTGTTGCTAGTGATAGTAGGAGTGGATAGATACATGGATAGAAAAAATTCAACATGATCTATCTAGGGCTAAGAGAAGAGTTAGCTATCATAGGCATCTTCATCAGATGGAGGTAGGTAATCTGATAAAGGAATTTAGGGATAGGGATAATGTTTCCAAGGATAGATAGATGATTTAGGAAAATCCCTCCAACAACTGTCCCAGAGGTATCCCTTGTTGCTTGTGTGATGAAGATGTTGATTCCATGTTGTATATTCCCACTGATTGAGACTAAGGTTAGGTTGTCCTTACCATGGTGTTGGGAACCGGTTTTCACCATGATACTTTCCCAAGGCACCAACGAGCTATTTTTCACCATTGGATGGATTTTTTTTTGAATGGGTGTTATAGATGAACACAAGGATTAGGCATAGAATCAATTGAGGTGCATGATGTTCAAAGGATTATCCAATTCATCTCCCTCAAATTTGGCCAATTTGTATGCTCTTGATCCAAATTTAGCAATAATCATGTATGGGCCCAACTAATTGGCTTCAAAATTTCCCTTCTTCTCTCTTTTTGCATTAGTATTTTTCTAATTTTCTTTAAGGACCAAGTCACCTACTTCAAACTCTTGTGCTTGGATCTTCTTATGGTATTATTTCTTGAGCTTATTTTGATATGCCCTCAAATGATTTAGGGTTTGATATCATTTTCCATCAAAGAGTTCTAGCTCTTGTAGGTGCTCCTATTATCGATTTTGATCTATAATTATCCCTTGTAATGAGAGACAAAGGGAAGGTAGCTCTACTTCCATAGGTAATATTGCTTTAGCTCCATATACCAAGGCATAGGGGGTGGCCCCTATGGGTGTGTATATATTAGTACGATAGGTCCATAATGCTAGATATAATTGAATATGCCAATCACATCTAGCCTGATTGATTGTCTTCTTTAGGATTTTGATTAGGGTCTTACTAGCCACTTCCACTTGTCTATTACCTTGGGGATAATATAGGGAAGAGAAATGCTACTTGAGATGGTATTTTTGACACAAGGACTCAACATCTTGATTCTTGAAAGACTTTCCATTGTCCACGATAATATTGGTGGGGATGCCAAAGCGGCAAATGATTTGATTAAGGATGAATTTGGATATCTAGAGACCATTTGTGTAGGTTAGTGGCATTACTTCTACCCACATTATGAATCATTCAGTAGCTATGATAATAAACTTGTGCCCATCTGAGCAAGTAGGATTAATCTTACCGATGAGATCAAAGCCCCATATAGAGAAAGGTCAAGGGATCATGATAGGATTCAATTCTTGTGCTGGTGCATGGATAAGGTTCTCATGCCTTTGACATGCCTCACATTTCTACACATATTGAGATACATCATGTTTCATGGTTGGCCAATACTATCCAATCTAGAGGAACTTATTGGCTAAGGCCATCCCACTAATGTGCCTTCCAAAAATGCTAGCATAGATATCCTTGACCATTTGAGCTACCTCAGCTGAGGTCAATCACCTTAGCAGGGTTCCATCATAACCTCTTCGATAGAGTGTGTTACCTAGGATGGTATAATAGGTGGTTTGATGGAGAAAGGATTTTTGTTGATGGCGAGTGAGATCAAGGTGTAAGATATTGTCATGAAGGCATTGGTAGATGGCATGATACCAAGGGAGACTAGGATTATTAATGGCACAAATTAGTATAGGAGACAAACAATGATGAGCTAGGGTGATTAATTATTTAATGAAAAAATTTCCCTCTAAAACATTTTTAGGTAGATCAATGAGGGAACCCAAAGTAACCATGGATTCAACTGCCTTATCGTTAGCTTAGGGTACTTGCTCAAATGTGATATACTAAAAACTAGCTTTTAATTGGTTGACCAATTGCTTATATGGGGGCAGCTTCTCATCCTTCATTTGAAACTCTTTATTTACTTGTTTTATTATTAGTTGAGATTCCATGAATACTTTCAAATGCTAAATGTTCCATTGTATGGCTAGATGATGTCCTATTATGAGGGATTCATATTTTAAGATATTATTGGTACAAGGGAATGCAAGATGAAATGCTTTAGGAATGAGGTCACCTTGTGGGGTGACTAGTAGAATTCCTAACCTTGACCCATGAGTAGTGAAGGAGCCATCAAATATAGCTTCCAATTTTACACCTGTGAGGTGCTCATGATGGATTCATCTAGAAAGGAAAAGGTAAGTGGCTCAGCCAATTCTAATGGAGCTTCTGCCAGTTGATCTATTATGACTTGTATTTTGATTACTTTTTTATGAAAATATTGAATATCAAACTCACTACGCAACATAATCCACTTGGCAACATGACCTATCAATGCTACTTTGGATAAAAGATACTTCAAAGGATATTTTTTTGCAATTAAATGTACTTGATTGTTGAGCATATAATGCTAGACTTTTTGGGATTTAAAGATTATAGCTAAACATGCCCATTCAACTGGTGTATATTTCAACTCATATGTTATTAGGGTATGGATAAGGTAATAGATATCTCACTCATTTCCCTATTTATTATGGTGTGCGAGTAAAGCTCCAATGGCATAAGGAGTAGTGGATATATAGAGCAATAATGGCTTGCCTGGAAGTAGTGGGGATAAAATAGGTGGATTTATCAATTATTGCTTAAGATTTTCAGTCTTAATAATTTTCATCCTAGTGAAAGATTTCTCCCTTTTTAATCAAGTGAGTGAATGGATGACACTTATTGGTGAGATGTGAGATAAAATTCCTAATAGCCTAAAGCTTAAATTGAAGACTACGAAGCTACTTAAGCATTTGAGGAGGTGAAATTTTAGTGATTGCTCAAACATTTGTTGGATCTACCTCAATACCTCTCTGGGAGATAATGAAAACTAGAAACTTTCTTGATGTTACACCAAAGACACACTTCTTGGGTTTCAAGCATACTTTGTATTTCCATAGTCTATCAAAGATTTTATGGATGACTATAGGATGCTTAGCTTGAGAGTGGGAATTTCTGAAGATATCATCAACATAATATTCCACAATATCATGCATCATGTCATGGAAGATGATATTCATCACTCATTGATATGTTTCCCCTTCATTCTATAGGCCAAATTGCATGACTTGATAGTATAAGGTCCCCCATGGAGTGATAAATGCCATTTTGTATTGGTCTTTGAGAGCAATTTTAAATTGATTATATTCAGAGAAGTCATCCAAAAGAGACAACATCTCATACCCAATAGTTGAATCCATGATCATATCAATATTGGGAAGTGGAAAATCATCCTTGGGGCATGTTTTATTGATATCATAGGAATCTATACATATCTAAATTCCACCATGTGGTTTTTAGATAGGGACTATATTAGATATCTAATCAGAATAGTCAATAGGATGGATGAATCATATGTCCAAGAACTTTTGTAATTCTTATATAACTAAAAATTCCACCTTTGGATGCATCTTTCATAATTTTTGTTTGATGGGTTTAACATTAGGATGCACATCAATATGGTGGACAACTAGTGAAGGATCCAACCTAGGCATATCTTCATAACACCAGGTGAAGACATCCATAAATTCTATAAGCAAGGCAATGAAAATTTCACACTTTGATTTCATAAGAGATCCCCTGATTTCACGATCTTAGGTTTTTTTTCAGTTCCAATATTTACTTCAATGACTTCCTCAATAAGTGAGGGAGATTGTTATAATAGATAAAGGGGGTATTTGATTTTCATCATGTCAGAGGTGGTAATTCCTAGAAACTTAGTATCAACATCTAAATATTATTCTAAGTGAATAGGATGATCTGGAATGTCATCAAGTTCTATAGAAGGTTCCCATTCTACTTCAGATTTTTCATCATCACTTTGGGTGCTTAATGACTCTTGTTCTCCAAAATATGCTAATTCACAGAGATTGATTGAGAACCCTTTCTTGTGGTCCCCTAATGGCATGAAAGTCCTTACCCCTAGGTATTCAAGAATAGCTTCATCATTTTTAAATGTGTCAAAGATGGGATCCTATTTGTTATCCTAGTATATGATGGAGGGATAATGAAGGGAGATGTTGATGGTATAGATGGAGGTGTCAAAAAAGAGGTTGGTGGCAGTGAACTCTTCGAACTAATTACAAATAGATCTTGTTTCAGTATCATCATCAGGGAGAGTTGGCTCATTAGCCAAGATAGAATCCACAATGACATCGAGAGGGTCATCACCATATGGTTTTTACCCTAGACCATACTAGGATGAGTTATCTCAAACATCAATAGGCTTTATTTACCCTTATTCCTACCTACACAGTCCCTATCCTTTATAGTTCATGTTTTCCATCATGTAGTGGATAGTAGGATAATTTTTGGGGGGTAAGATGAAGGTATCATCATCATGCAAGAGCTATGAATCATCGATACCTTTAATGTGTTCATCTGATAAAAGTCCAGTGCTTTCAAAAGCCATAGGCCCAAATTGATATTTGATGGTTCGAACTTACCTCATCATAGGGGACCTATAGCTTTGGGGAGATAATGGGAGATGGCCAATGTAAAGGGTTTCTTACTCATATTCACCACAACCTTTAGATGTGATTTTTAACTTGGTAAGGGTTGGTGTTGGGGTAGAGGTGGTGGATAATTTATAAGGAGAGACATATTTGGTAGTTGTAAGACTGAGGATGTAATTCTTAATGCTTCAGGATACTGATGGAGAAGTGGTTTGATCCACTTGGCAGTTGTGATGGTCAATAACCTCTAAGATGGTGACTTCCATTCTTGAATGGGGGAATTTAAGGCATTAATTTAGAGTGGATGAGATGGCTTACATTTCATGAATCCAAGGTCTTCCAAGAAGCATATTATACGACAAGTCCACGTTAACCACATGCACTAATGTTTGATGGACTATAGGCCCCACAATGATGGGAAGATAAATAGACCCAAAAGATGGCCACTTGTTTTTGTCATACACTTCTATCATGATGAGATTGGGCCCTATCGATGTTTTAGAGTACCCCAACTTCTTCAAGAAGTCCACATTACATAGGTTAAGTGTTGGTCCTTTGTCTATAAGGACATGAGAAACTCGATGATGGGAAATGGAAACTTCTATGTAGAGTGGGTAATTATGATGAGGGCCAGCTAGTGGTAGATCTAGAGTGTTAAAGGTGACATGTGGGGAGGGGGATAAATGAGCCACTAGAGCATGAAACTGATTGGTGTCCAAGTTACTAGGTACCTATAGGTCATTAAGCACTTGATTTAATATTTCCTTATGCAAGGTAGATGCTTTTAGAATTTCCATAAGGGAAATTTGGGTAGGGTTCTTTTCTAGCTACTGATAATGTCATAAGACTTATCAGGCCCATTTATGGCTTTGTTACAGGTATTCCCCCTTGGTATAATGGAATAAGTGGATGGTTATTTGGATGATGTTGTGGGGATTATGATTTTATTATGACTGGTAGTTATAGTACAACAAGATGTGGCTAGATTTATTTTTAAAACCAGAGAAGGAGGTTCTTTAGATGTGGGAATATGGTGAATCTTAAAGGTATTGATGTAGTGATATGGCACATTATGATAATTAGTACAATTAGAAGAGGATTCCTGACCTTGGTCTCTTTGTGGTCTATGATTTCTTTGCTCATGTTTAGGGAGAGGATCTTTATAAATTCTCAATTATCCATTCCCTAATTGGGTAGGAGTAGGCTCCCCTTCTAACTCGATGTCACTTATTTCAATCAAATCTTGTACATAGTGTTTGAATTGCATACAATTCCTCATATCATGGCCTTTTACTCTATGAAAATTATATTACTCAATCTCATGATACCAATCTAGCTTAGGTTGGTGATCATTGATAGGTCAAACATCTGGTAGATTAATCATGTTGGCCATAATCAACTTCTCTAACACAGTTTCCAAACGGATACTGAGACTTATAAGAGGTCATCTTCTTGTACGGGGTCTTGGTTGTCCCCTAAGAATCTTGATAGAAGAAACATGTGGTTGAGGTGGGGGCCCTAAACTCTAAATATTTTGGACATGTTGCTCTTATGGTTTAGAATATATTACTCCATCTCCAAAAACATTCTTATTTTTGTTAAAGACCTTTGATTTATTTGAAAATGAAGTTCTTGAATTTGTAGTGTTCCCATTACAAGATAATAGCTTGATGGTACGCTTTTTGATGAGAGCCTTTTCAATATGCATCCCCTTTTCTATAATATCATCAAAAGTTTTTATGCATTTTAGGTTCAAATTATATTTCAATTTTGCATTGAGATTGTTCAAAAATATTTTCACCATCTCCTTTTCGGGTATGGTGCATCTCAGTCAACTTGCCAATTCATGCCACCATTGCAAGAAATAAACCATATTTTCACCATTTATTTATTTTGTGTTATAGAGGTTAATAATAAACACATCATTTTATATGTTGAAGGAGAAGTTCCTAACAAATTGTTTTGATAATTCCCCAAAGTTGGATATAAACCCCTTAGGAAGATGCATGAACCACTCTAATGTTGGTCAAGTCAGACTTTTAGGGAAGATCCTTAATAGATGGGCATATTCTTGTGATACTTCATGACAAGCAATGAAGAATTCTTGTGCATGATCCCTCAGATCTCCTTTTCCCCTATATTTCTCAAACTTTGGAACTTCAAAGTGCAGAGGGGAGGGAACTTGTAGTGCTTTGTTGTCCAAAGGTGATCAACAAAAATTCTCATATTTATATTTGAGGGCCTATGACCTAGGGTCCACCTATTGGAGGATTTCTTTCATCATCTTCTATTCTTGGGCAAAGGTAGGATCCTCAAGAGGATTGATAGTTTGATTTTGATTTCTTTGTGGGATATGAACATGATGGATACTATGAGTAGTATGATTGGTATGACTATTATTGTGGTCATTATTGTTGTTGTCATGTTGAACTTGGAAGAGAAGGTTAATTTGATGTGTGAGTTTGTCTAAATGATCCTCAATGGTAGATTGTCTCTTGTTAGCCTCACCATGTCAATTAATAAGGGGTGGTTATTGGTCACCTTCTTCTAGAAATCCGTGGTCCACTTCTTAGTGATCATTATGTCATGGGGTTAATGGATGGTCCATGTTATTAAGATGGGTGCCCTCAATTTCCATATTTCATTTTTTTTGAACATCTTATTCTAGGAATTGGTGGACACCTTCATTATTAAGGAGGTTATTGAGAGGGTTGGTGTTATCATTTTCCCCCTGAGGTGTAGGGATGTCACTAAGAAAATCTTCATATTCCTGAGTTGGGTCCATGAGTTTCCCCCTAAGAGGGTCTTCTTGATTGGAACCTTGTCCTTGATGGAACTGAACTTAGGTTTAGATTACCATGATGAAAGTGGATAAGGTGGGATGAGAAATTATTGGAGATCTTTGACTTATTTGATTGTAGTCCAAAAGATGAAACTACTAATGGTCAAGAGAATAGTGTCGATGGATAAGATAACTATAAATTATCAAAAGAACAATAGTTCTTTTAAGATATCAAACTAGCAAGGATAGAAGAGGATGATAGGGTTGTATCTTGTCAACTAGAAAATTGACAAGGTGATGGGTGTTAGAAACAAAAAAAAACACTTGATAGGGATAATGGTGGGTGCTAGCTTGATGTCTTACAAGGCTATGTTCAACAATAATTTCAAATCAAGATAGTATGATGATGATATGTAGAACAAAGATGTCCACTAATAGTTTAATCCTTTTTCCTTAACCAATATCCAAAAGAGGGATGAGGAGAAATATGGGTGATGATGGTGTGATGAACAAGGACCCTTAAAATGGATGGGGGTGATGCCAAGATTTATGGATGGACATGAGTGATCTTAACTTGGATTGGACAAATGATGATAAATGTGACCTCTAAAAAAAGATGATGTTTATGGACAATGGATGGTAAATGATGAATAATATGTGGGATGGACAAAAATGGGTGATGAAAGATGGACAGTACTCTCAAGGATATTTGATATGGTTTTGTGATGGAAAGTGATATGGGAGTGATCAAGACTATGGTGTGTTAATGGATAAAATAAGATCCAAGCGGGATGTGGGAGATGGTCATATGAAAAAGTGTGACTCAATGTCAGATAGGAGGAAGGTGGGATAAATATATAAAATACAATGATGAGGTAAGGATGATGGTGTGTGACTAAGATGAGGTGAGGTCAAGATAATATGGGATATGTGTAAAGATCTACAAATGGATGATGATGATGATGATGATGATGACACACACACACACACACACACACACACACACACACACACACACACACACACACACACACACACACACACACACACACACACACACACACACACACACACACACACACACACACACGCACGCACACACACACACACACAAGGGAATGAGTTTATATGAAGATAATATAGGTGAATGATAGTTATGAAGGATGGATTATGTGGATAAATAAGGAATGATGTGAAGGATGGATTATATGGATATGAGGATGGATTATGTGAAAATAGGGTAATATGTGGATAATGTGAATGTAGGAATGGATAAAAAATGCAAAAAGGGACTATATGGATGAAATATGAGGAGTGAAAGGGCAGATTGATAAGTGTGGAAGGTGAACTATGTAGATGTATAATGATATAGGGATAATATGGATGGAAGGATAGATGGAAGGGATGGAATATATAGATGAAGTATGAGGACTAATAGATGTGGAAGATGGAATATTATGATAGAAAATAAAGGCACAATATAGGTGGATAAGTGGATGGATAATGTAAAATAGGGATAGATTATGAGGATAAAATGATTACACTAAGATTAGATTGGAAGGTGGATATGACATAGAGGGGTATGGGATTATGGAAGTGAATAAGTGAGGAAGGAAAGGATAGAAAATGGGTGATGCCTATATGATGGGACCAATGGGAGAGATAAATGGCTTGAAGTTAATAAGAAAAGGATATGAAATGGGTATAGATGGAATTATGAAAAGAATTTGATGCAAAGGGAGATGTGAAAATAAGATCAGATGGATTTTATGAGGTATGGGTGGGATAAGAAAGTGGAAGATGATGTGGACAGGATGATATGGGGTATTAGGATGGGCATGGAATATGATAGGAATAATGTGTATAAGGATGGTCAAAATAAGGTGGTGGGTACAAGGAAAAAGATTTTTTTTAAAAAAAAGTGGAGATGATCCTATAGGTTTTCTAAGGTATGCACAAAAATTATAAGTGTGGTTGACTTGGCTAACAAACAAAAATGGGCCTTATCACAACACTCAACAAATCATGCACATATACATCCCTAATTAGTAAACCATATGGGAGTGTAGTTTTATGTCCACACCATCTAAAAGCTACACAATTGAGGCTATAGGCTAGTGACCTATTACAAAATTGACCAAACCCTCTAGACCTTGCTTTCTCTCAATGGTCACTTGGGCATTGATACCGACATCAGTGGTGTAAAACCTATTATGGCCATAGGCTCCTATTCTAAGGTTTACACAAGGATGTAAGGGAGCCCCTTATATACACAAAGGTATGATGGGGCCCAAGTCCATATAGGAGGTTGTCTGATTACCTTAGGTATATGGACTGAATCATCCCCACTCCATAGAACCCTTTATGGGGAATTCTACTTAGACCATAATGACAATGCTCTCCTAATGACTATAATGACTAACCCCTAAAGACTAAGCCATGTGCATGGTGACGAAATCCACATCACATATTATTCTAAGGAAGGGTTTTGTACAATCAAGTAAACACATGATATAATTAATTAACTGATCTAATTACCTATTTGAGCTTCACACAATATGACAAATCATGTAAATGCATATAAATAAGCAAAATACACACACACACACACACACACACACACACACACACACACACACAAGGATCAAGCAAATTTAATGATTAACTACTAATGACAATGTAATAAAACATAATCAAAATGGGCACCCCTCCCTGCAACACAAAGGTCAAAAATTCACTAAGGGTGCCTTAAGAGTCCCACCAAACCTAAAAATGGTTAAAAAACCTAAAACTACAATACCACTACTACACTTATCAATAACGCTACTAGTAGGATAATATCGTGAGTTGGCAAGTAGCGGTATTGCACAGCTTAATTTATGGTCCTAAGCTAAAAATTACTAAATCAGACTAAAAATGATTGTAGGGATTTATTTTTAATACAATTATTAATATCAAAATTATCAAAATCCCTAAAATAACTACTAAAATAAATATGTTCAATATCAATACTATATATAATAATTTTGCTACTTGCAGGACAACCCCATGACTGAGGAAGTAGTGGTATTTTCAAAATTGAGCAAACTCAGCAATCTTTGCTTGGACATTATAGATCCTGTAAGACCAAATTAGCTTCAATCAGTTTGAATATTCCCTTTTGCGTGTAACACATAGCTTGAATAAAATACTAGAATAGAAAAAAGGATAATAGGGAAGATTTTTGACCTACGTGTATCAAAAAAATAATACCACTACTACAAATTACAATACCGCTACTTAAAGTGCAATATCACTAGTCTTAGAGTGATAAGATTGTTGAATGACCCTCTGGAGTTTGTTCAAGGAGTAATGTTTTTCCTACACACCACAAACAACACACCTATAGGAAATAGGATCAGTCTGTCATCTATTAGAACATGAAAAACCTTGAGTTTCAATACCGCTACTTTGATCAATAATACCACTAATAGCATGATAATAATGCAACTTATTGAGTAGCGGTATCGTTCAAATTCAAAAACCACACTTAAACCCTGACCGCTAATGGTTTATCCTTCAATACCATGATTATTGTTAATAATACCACATTTTTTATACTACTATTTGCATAGCAATACTATGACTCTAAGAAAAATGGAAAAAATCAAAATTTTGTGCTTGGTTTCTCTTCCAGTTGGCCCTGCAATCATCCAAAATGTTTCCAACAAGAGTGTTAGCCTAAATAAGGGAGGTTGTTCCCACCATGGTCACTAAAATGTGCATCAAATTTGGGATTCAAACAAAATATTATCAAAGAGATAATGGAAACCCAAAGATAATGACACCAATATGAAGGGATAGAAAAAGAAAATCAGAATGCAAAGCTCATGCTTACCATCATTTTTACCTTTTCATAACTCTGATCCAAGATTTATATGCTTGAACTTGATTGTTGGATTTCTTGGAGATGCTTGAAAATGGCTTGGATAGGCTTGTCAAATGGTTTTCTTGTGCTATTCCTTCATGCATTTATTCACTTACTCATTCAAATGCCCATTAGTTTAAGCAAGGGAAGGTCTGTTGGTTTTATAGATTCATGGAGGGGGATCCTATGGTCCAAATTTTAACTTGGGCCATTAAGATCTAGGGTAGAGGATTTTCCATGGAATTTTTAATTCCATGGAATCCTCTATAATAGAAGGTTCTAGAGGAAGAAGTTTAGAATGGAGAGATTTCTAGAACTCTCTAGTTCTAGAATTCTCTTCATAGGGTTTTAGGTGCTTCAAAAAGGCTAGTGTAGGGTGGTGGGTGGGCAGTTGGGATTTTCTTGAATTTAAAATTGGCTAGTAGGATTAAGGGTAGGTTTAGTGGGTAATAAGCCTTATTTAGGGCTTAATGATAGGATTAGGATTTCTAGGGATGTAGGAATACCTAGGGGATAGGTTTGTAGGTGGTTAGGTGGGGTTATGAGAATTAAAAATTCTCATATAACAGACAATTAGGATTGCATTAGAATTAATTAGTTTTGGGCCAGGATAAAGTTTAAATGGGATATGTGGAAATTATATAAATTAGGCCAAGGGTTGTTATGGATAGAAAATAGGATAATTAGGTCAAATTAGCGGGAATTGCATAATTAGTGGAGCGAGCACATCTTAGTGCATACAATAATAAACAGATGTATGTGTTAGATCAAGAGAAACCAAGCTCATGGTAGATCTTATGACACTATATTCATGAAAGGGAATCAAGAAGGATGTAGCAAATAATGTCTCATGCTGTCTAGAGTGTCAGCGAGTGAAAGTTGAGCATGTGTATTCAACAGGGTTGTTATATCTACATGATATACTAGAATGGAAATGGTAGGTGATCAATATGTATTTTTCCCAAGGTTTACTGATGCCATAGAACATGCATGATATGATATTGGTAGTTGACAAACTAACCAAGGTGGCTCACATAGTACCAAACAATTTGATAGATGATGCACCTACCCTTGTGAAGAGGTTCATAAAGAAAGTGTATAGGTTACATGGTTTTTTAGATAAGATCATCTCAGATCATGATCCGAAGATTGCTTCAAAGTTTTGGGTGACTCTAAATTCAGCTTTGGGTATGCAGCTTAATTTTAGCACATCATATAACCTAGAGAGTGATGGATAGGCTGAGAGAGTTAATCAAGTGCTAGAAGATCTTATTTGTATGTATTGCATGGATCAACAGTACAAGTGGGAATATTATATTTCATTAGTTGAGTTTTCATATAACAACTCTTACTAATTAGTGTTGAATATGGTACCATTTGAGGTACTTTATGATAGAAGGTACAAGACACCCATTAGTTAAGATAGGTTAGAGAATAGGGTATTCTTTGGACCTGAGATGATTTTAGAGATGGAAGAGCAAGTTAAACTGATCAAGTAGAGTTTGGTTGAGGACAATGATAAGTAGAAGATTTATATAAATATGAAGAGGACATAAAGACACTTTGAAATAGGTGATAAAGTGTTTTTATAGGTTAAGCCATAAAAGATCTGGATTAAATTTAGGAAGTCAACAAAATTATCACTGAGATATGTAGAAATTTTTGAGGTGTTAGAAGTGGTCAATATTGTAGCATATAGTCTTGCATTACCACTATCCCTAGCTATTTTATAGAATTTCTTCTATGTGTCTTATCTTAATAAATATATAGTTGATCCTACACATAAATTGGATCAAAATGCTTTGCAGGTTCTAGATCTTAGGGTTGTCATAGTAGAACCAATCAGGATAATTGACATACGTAAACTACATTAACATAATAGAGAGATGTCTCAGTGCAAGGTCCATTGGGACCAATACTATGAGGATAGTATAACTTAGGAGGAGGAGGATGAGTTCTTTAATATATTTCCACATTTATTTATTTGATTAGATACTATTATACTATGTTGTTTTTAGTTGAACAATATTTTTAATTCAGAACATATGTTTGAATAAAATTCATATATGATGATGACTACCTTCAGGGGAGAAGGATGTTACATTCTAATTCCTCACTAAGTAAACTATTTGAGTATTCATGGATATATATAGTTGACACATTTGATATTGGCTATATTTTTTACTAAGATTAAGATATATGTTAATATGGGATAGTAGGACATTGGTTAGATACATGATGGTGCATGTTTGCATTAATTTGAGTTAGCTATAGTATATGCATTACATTACAAATATATTGATGTGTTATTTCAATTATATTTTATGTTATATGGTTATCATGTTGATATGATCTAACTACCTGCATATTGTGAGGTTGACATAGGAGAACTCATCCCTTAGAGTGTGCTAGAGAGAGGGCATCATCAGAGAGCGGGATGTAGATGAAAAAATTAGAGGATGACAAAAAATTGGTGATAACCCTATACACAACATAGTAGTTAGCACATGTTAGAATGTATAAAAAATGGTTTGCACATGGTGTGGTTATTTTTACTTGATTTGGAAAGTAGATTTCTATGGTTTGTCAGTATGTTTTAATAGATTAATGAATTGGTACATTTTATCATTTAAGCTAGTGGAAATATTAATGGCAAAATTAGATTTAAAAATATATATTATTAGTAATTTATAAAATTGTCATTTAAATTGCTATAACATTTTTGGATGTTAATTAATTTAATAAAATTATGGATTTTTGATATTTAATGTTAAAATAATAAAAATGAGAAAATACCTTGAAAAAAGGAAAAATAAAATAAATAATAAAAATAAATGTAGAGTCTAAATTTAAGAAAATAAAATAAAATAACAAAAAAAAAAAAAAAGAGAAAAACAAAAATCTAAAATCTAAAACAAAGGCAATGGCTACACCTATTTCATATAGGAAGGAAATTAAGAAAAGGAGGAGGATTTTATCATCAGAGTTTTTTAGTGAAGAGAAAAAGGTGTAACATAGAATAGGTATTGGGAGAGAGGTGAATCAGCAAGGACATGCAAACAAATAAAAGTTTATGATTGACTGGTAGGTGTTATTTTCAATTTGTTACACTCATGTTGAATGTTAGCATGGTTAAGGAAGAATAAAACATAGAAAGAATTATTTGTTTTTATTATGTATTATCCATTTCATATTTAGGGATTGCCCAAGTTAATTGACTCAATCCCACTACTATTGATAAAATCCCTTGGTATATTAAGTCACTTTAGAGGATGAATCTGATGTATAATATATCATTCCACCCTGTTGTAGAGGTAATTGTGTCATAGAATAATCCCCTGAATATATAACAATTTATGAGTCAATATATACATGTATAATCTTCAACCTAGATAATATCTATTGACAAAACCATACCCATAGCCTATGTAACACAAAGTTGAGGATGGCATAGTTGCATTTTTATAGCATATGAGTATATGTATTTAATTTTTCTTGTCTATTTTTAAATCACTTATATCTTTCCTTTATACTACTACCTACTTATTGCCGTTTCCATTTACTTATTATATAAGTTGTATAAAATACAAGAAGGGGCCGATTTGTTTTGAAAGTTTATGTAAACATAATGAGATTGATGTTTGACTCAATAGTGTTAGTGCCATATTGTAATATCCCCTATTTCCCCTCAATTCTGAAACTAGATATTTTCTGACTATTTCTCTGTATTTTGCTTTTTTGATATTTTGCATTAATAAAGATATGATTTTTTGCGAGATAAATTCAATCAAATAAATAAACAACCGTATAATCTATCAACTGAGTAATCAATGATCTTATTGTTCTTCTAGATGATTACAAAATTGAGTCTCTGTCATGCATATAAAAAAATATGAAATATTCTTCAACAAATCCTGATTGTTCTAGCAAACTGGAAAATAACTCTAAATCTAGACTACTCGAGTTGCTGTGTCAACACACAGTCACCTACGTCATTTATACTACCATCATCGATCGATATACTACTGACATTGATCTCTGTCATTCGGCTACTCTACCGACGTCAGTCTTCAGTCAGCCAATGTCGGTATCTAGGATGCCGATGTCAGTCTCTACACTTCCCTGCAGCTTGCAACTGCTAACGGTGCCCTTTTTTAATCTATGATTTGACTGGTATGGCCTGGTACTAATCTGTACAAATTCCATATAGCAGCGAAATAAAATATAGCACGGCCTGTATGCTAGACCCCTAATCTATAGAAATATGGTTCTAATCTAAAAGATCTTAATCTGGATAATAGCTGAATCAAACCCTAATAAAATAAATACCTGGAAAGCTCTGTGACAACTTTTGTATGAAGTTACCTCTCAAACTGGCAATAGATCAGCTGATATTTCACAGCCTCTGAATCATACAAACTAAAGAGTGGATGTTCTCCAATGCAAATGGAATCCTGGAACCCTTGGCTCAGTCTTCTAAGAAGAATTCTTCAACAATCAATAATCATATTCAATGGATAATTTTCATAATAATTCCAACTCTCTCCCATGAGAAACAATTATACCCTCAAAAAGGTGTGCTTGCCCTAATTAGGGTTTCTTAATTTAGAATTAGGGTTTCTTAAATTAGAATTAGGGTTTCTTAATTAAAATTAGACCAAATAATTAATATTTGATTAAATCAATCAAATATTAATATCTCCCTCAATACATGTTAGATCCTCAAACCATCTAAGCTGGTGAACCAGGGAGTGATTCCGCACATGATCATGCCATAACAGGGATGGCCCGCTAAGTGCCAAAATTCCCTAAATAATAGGAGCTCAGGTAAACGAGTCTGAAAGAGCCTGAATGATAAGCCAACTAGATAAATTTTTCTAATCGAAGCCAAGCCAAGCTCCATCAAGACCCTCTATCCATCCTATCAGCCTACGAGGGTCGCATAATAGGCTAACCATCAACTCTGACGATGTCAACTAAAAAAGCGGACATGACAATCCACTCCTCCTGAAATTGCTTGCCCTCAAGCAATCACAAAATAATAAACCACTCGATCCACTTGGATCCCAAGGAAAAGGTTTTGTAACGTCCCTCATGTCACCAATCAACCCCTGTGAAGAAATCATCAGCATTAATAGCATCAAAAGTACAAAAATCAGCAACTAAGAAACTGCACTCAACACCCAAACAACTAACATCACTGACAAATTATCTAAAGGCCAACTATAGATGCCGATAGAAGAAACTACTCTATGGAACTCAAGCCAACTTAAACATCAACTCTATCAAAACTCAAGTCCCTGTCTAACTGACACTCGCACCCAACAACATGCTCCTCAGCAACAACTGCAGGAACATACTCACCACCAAGACTACCAACACTCAGTGTACTAACATATGAGTACACCTCCATACTCTGAATGTAAGCATCAGACTCATCCTCATCTAACTGAAACTGTGACTCCTGTAGATCTCGTTGTAAGTCGTCACAAGAAGACCCTGTTGTAACTCCTTTCTATCTCTCCATGTTGGAGAGATTGACCTTTCCTTTTATGTCTCGAAGATGTTGTCTTGCATTGGCAGCCACTAATCTAGCCTCCTTGGCCTTTTCTGACCACATAACACATAAATTTTGGGTCCTTTCCATATCCTTCCAAGTTTGATGTTCATGATGTGAAGATGAAGTAGCAATATGATCATCTAAAGAATCCATAACCTTATTATCCATATCATTAGCATGCTCTATGATGGCCTCCAATGTAGAAGTCTCAAGTGAAACTTCTTGCAAAGATGATATAGACAACTCATTCCCCATGGCTACCCTCATATCCTCTTGAGCTAAATCAAGATGTCTAACAACTGGTGTAGGGCTCCCATCAACCCCTGTAGAGACCTCTTGTTTCTCCTTCTTTTCACTTTGTGTTGTGGACCCTTTAACAATGGATGCCACATACCATGTTAATTTGTCTTCGAATGTAGGGTCTGAAAGAAATTCATTCATCCTCTTCTGGTTTTCAACCAACATATTCAAACTTTGTTTCAGCTTCTCCATATCCTTGTTCCACTGTTTCTTAGTACTTGAAGTACCCATGATTTACTAGCCGATTCAATGAATACCACTGTAATAATGATATCACTGTACAGACCAATCTACCCAAACTACCCAACAGGTTGGCAAGACAATAGCTCTGATACCACTGTAATATCCCCTGTTTTCCTTCAATTTTGAAACTGGATATTTTTTTACTATTTCTCTATATTTTTCTTTTTTGATATTTTGCATGAATAAAGATACGATTTTTTGTGAGATAAATTCAATCAAAGAAATAAACAACCGTATAATCTATCAACTAAGTAATCAATGATCTTATTGTTCTTCTAGACGATTACAAAATTGAGTCTCTGTCATGCATATAAAATAATATGAAATATTCTTCAACAAATCTTGATTGTTCTAGCAAACTGAAAAATAACTCTAAATCTGGACTACTTGGGTTGCTGTGTCGACACACAGTCACCAACATCATTTATGCTACCATTGTCGGTCGACATACTGCCGATGTTGATCTCTGTCATTCGGCTACTCTACCGACGTCAGTCTTCAGTCGGCCAATGTCGGTATCTGGGATGCCGATGTCGGTCTCTGCACTTCCCTGCAGCTTGCAACTGCTAACGGTGCCCTTTTTTAATCTATGATTCGACTGGTATGGCCTGGTACTAATCTGTACAAATTCCATATAGCAGCGAAATACAATATAGCATGACCTGTATGCTAGACCCCTAATCTATAGAAATATGGTTCTAATCTAAAAGATCTTAATCTGGATAATAGCTGAATCAAACCCTAATAAAATAAATACCTAGAAAGCTCTGTGACAACTTTTGTATGAAGTTACCTCTCAAACTGGCAATAGATTAGCTGATATTTCATAGCCTCTGAATCATACACACTAAAGAGTGGATGTTCTCCAATGCAAATGGAATCCTGGAACCCTTGGCTCAGTCTTCTCAGAAGAATTCTTCAACAATCAATAATCATATTCAATGGATAATTTTCATAATAATTCCATCTCTCTCCCATGAGAACCCTTATACCCTCAAAAAGGTGTGCTTGCCCTAATTAGGGTTTCTTAATTTAGAATTAGGGTTTCTTAAATTAGAATTAGGGTTTCTTAATTAAAATTAGACCAAATAATTAATATTTGATTAAATCAATCAAATATTAATATCTCCCACAATACATGTCGGATCCTCGAACTGTCTGAGCTGGTGAACCAGGGAGTGATTCCGCACATGATCATGCCATAACAGGGATGGTCTGCTGAGTGCCAACATTCCATAAATAATAGGAGCTCAAGCAAATGAGTTTGAAAGATCCTGAATGATAAGCCAACTAGACAAATTTTGCTAATTGAAGCCAAGCCAAGCTCCATCAAGACCCTCTATCCATCCTATCAGCCTATGAGGGTGGCATAATAGGCTAACCATCAACTCTGACGATGTCCACTAAAAAAGGGGACATGACAATCCACTCCTCCTGAAATTGCTTGCCCTCAAGCAATCACAAAATAATAAACCACTCGATCCTCTTGGATCCCAAGGAAAAGGTTTTGTAACGTCCCTCATGTCACCAATCAACCCCTGTGAAGAAATCATCAGCATCAACAACATCAAAAGTACAAAAATCAGCAACTAAGAAACTGCACTCAACACCCAAACAACTAACATCACTGACAAATTATCTGAAGGCCAACTATAGATGCCGATAGAAGAAACTACTCTATGGAACTCAAGCCAACTTAAACATCAACTCTATCAAAACTCAAGTCCCTGTCTAACTGACACTCGCACCCAACAACATGCTCCTCAGCAACAACTGCAAGAACATACTCACCACCAAGACTACCAACACTAAGTGTACTAACATCTGAGTACACCTCCATACTCTGAATGTAAGCATCAGACTCATCCTCATCTAACTGAAACTGTGACTCCTGTAGATCTCGCTATAAGTTGTCACAAGAAGACCCTGCTGTAACTCCTTTCTATCTCTCCATGTTGGAGAGATTGACCTTTCCTTTTATGTCTCAAAGATGTTGTCTTGCATTGGTAGCCACTAATCTAGCCTCCTTGGCCTTTTCTGACCACATATCACATAAATTTTGGGTCCTTTCCATATCCTTCCAAGTTTGATGTTCATGATGTGAAGATGAAGTAGCAATATGATCATCTAAAGAATCCATAACCTTATTATCCATATCATTAGCATGCTCTATGATGGCCTCCAATGTAGAAGTCTCAAGTGAAACTTCTTGCAAAGATGATATAGACAACTCATTCCCCATGGCTACCCTCATATCCTCTTGAGCTAAATCAGGATGTCTAACAACTGGTGTAGGGCTGCCATCAACCCCTATAGAGACCTCTTGTTTCTCCTTCTTTTCACTTTGTGTTGTGGACCCTTTAACAATGGATGCCAAATACCATTTTAATTTGTCTTCGAATTTAGGGTCTGAAAGAAATTCATTCATCCTCTTCTGGTTTTCAACCAACATATTCAAACTTTGTTTCAGCTTCTCCATATCCTTGTTCCACTGTTTCTTAGTAGTTGAAGTACCCATGATTTACTAGCCGATTCAATGAATACCACTGTAATAATGATATCACTGTACAGACCAATCTACCCAAACTACCCAACAGGTTGGCAAGACAATAGCTCTGATACCACTGTAATATCCCCTGTTTTCCTTCAATTTTGAAACTGGATATTTTTTTACTATTTCTCTATATTTTGCTTTTTTGATATTTTGCATGAATAAAGATACGATTTTTTGTGAGATAAATTCAATCAAAGAAATAAACAACCGTATAATCTATCAACTAAGTAATCAATGATCTTATTGTTCTTCTAGACGATTACAAAATTGAGTCTCTGTCATGCATATAAAATAATATGAAATATTCTTCAACAAATCTTGATTGTTCTAGCAAATTGGAAAATAACTCTAAATCTGGACTACTCGGGTTGCTGTGTCGACACACAGTGACCAACGTCATTTATGCTACCATTGTCGGTCGACATACTGCCAATGTTGATCTCTGTCATTCGGCTACTCTACCGACGTCAGTCTTCAGTCGGCCAATGTCGGTATCTGGGATGCCGATGTCGGTCTCTGCACTTCCCTGCAGCTTGCAACTGCTAATCGTGGCCTTTTTTAATCTATGATTCAACTGGTATGGCCTGGTACTAATCTGTACAAATTCCATATAGCAACGAAATACAATATAGCACGGCCTGTATGCTAGACCCCTAATCTATAGAAATATGGTTCTAATCTAAAAGATCTTAATCTGGATAATAGCTGAATCAAACCCTAATAAAATAAATACCTAGAAAGCTCTGTGACAACTTTTGTATGAAGTTACCTCTCAAACTGGCAATAGATCAGCTGATATTTCACAGCCTCTGAATCATACACACTAAAGAGTGGATGTTCTCCAATGCAAATGGAATCCTGGAACCCTTGGCTCAGTCTTCTCAGAAGAATTCTTCAACAATCAATAATCATATTCAATGGATAATTTTCCTAATAATTCCAACTCTCTCCCATGAGAAACCATTATACCCTCAAAAAGGTGTGCTTGCCCTAATTAGGGTTTCTTAATTTAGAATTAGGGTTTCTTAAATTAGAATTAGGGTTTCTTAATTAAAATTAGACCAAATAATTAATATTTGATTAAATCAATCAAATATTAATATCTCCCTCAATACATGTCAGATCCTCAAACCATCTAAGCTGGTGAACCAGGGAGTGATTCCGCACATGATCATGCCATAACAGGGATGGCCCGCTAAGTGCCAAAATTCCCTAAATAATAGGAGCTCAGGTAAACGAGTCTGAAATAGCCTGAATGATAAGCCAACTAGATAAATTTTTCTAATCGAAGCCAAGCCAAGCTCCATCAAGACCCTCTATCCATCCTATCAGCCTATGAGGGTCGCATAATAGGCTAACCATCAACTCTGACGATGTCCACTAAAAAAGGGGACATGACAATCCACTCCTCCTGAAATTGCTTGCCCTCAAGCAATCACAAAATAATAAACCACTCGATCCACTTGGATCCCAAGGAAAAGGTTTTGTAACGTCCCTCATGTCACCAATCAACCCCTGTGAAGAAATCATCAGCATCAATAGCATCAAAAGTACAAAAATCAGCAACTAAGAAACTGCACTCAACACCCAAACAACTTACATCACTGACAAATTATCTGAAGGCCAACTATAGATGCCGATAGAAGAAACTACTCTATGGAACTCAAGCCAACTTAAACATCAACTCTATCAAAACTCAAGTCCCTGTCTAACTGACACTCGCACCCAACAACATGCTCCTCAGCAACAACTGTAGGAACATACTCACCACCAAGACTACCAACACTCAGTGTACTAACATCTGAGTACACCTCCATACTCTGAATGTAAGCATCAGACTCATCCTCATCTAACTGAAACGGTGACTCCTGTAGATCTCGCTGTAAGTCGTCACAAGAAGACCCTGCTGTAACTCCTTTCTATCTCTCCATGTTGGAGAGATTGACCTTTCCTTTTATGTCTCGAAGATGTTGTCTTGCATTGGCAGCCACTAATCTAGCCTCCTTGGCCTTTTCTGACCACATAACACATAAATTTTGGGTCCTTTCCATATCCTTCCAAGTTTGATGTTCATGATGTGAAGATGAAGTAGCAATATGATCATCTAGAGAATCCATAACCTTATTATCCATATCATTAGCATGCTCTATGATGGCCTCCAATGTAGAAGTCTCAAGTGAAACTTCTTGCAAAGATGATATAGACAACTCATTCCCCATGGCTACCCTCATATCCTCTTGAGCTAAATCAAGATGTCTAACAACTGGTGTAGGGCTCCCATCAACCCCTGTAGAGACCTCTTGTTTCTCCTTTTTTTCACTTTGTGTTGTGGACCCTTTAACAATGGATGCCACATACCATGTTAATTTGTCTTCGAATGTAGGGTCTGAAAGAAATTCATTCATCCTCTTCTGGTTTTCAACCAACATATTCAAACTTTGTTTCAGCTTCTCCATATCCTTGTTCCACTGTTTCTTAGTACTTGAAGTACCCATGATTTACTAGCCGATTCAATGAATACCACTGTAATAATGATATCACTGTACAGACCAATCTACCCAAACTACCCAACAGGTTGGCAAGACAATAGCTCTGATACCACTGTAATATCCCCTGTTTTCCTTCAATTTTGAAACTGGATATTTTTTACTATTTCTCTATATTTTGCTTTTTTGATATTTTGCATGAATAAAGATATGATTTTTTGTGAGATAAATTCAATCAAAGAAATAAACAACCATATAATCTATCAACTAAGTAATCAATGATCTTATTGTTCTTCTAGACGATTACAAAATTGAGTCTCTGTCATGCATATAAAATAATATGAAATATTCTTCAACAAATCTTGATTGTTCTAGCAAACTGGAAAATAACTCTAAATCTGGACTACTCGGGTTGCTGTGTCAACACACAGTCACCAACGTCATTTATGCTACCATTGTCGGTCGACATACTGCCGATGTTGATCTCTGTCATTCGGCTACTCTACCGACGTCAGTCTTCAGTCGGCCAATGTCGGTATCTGGGATGCCGATGTCGGTCTCTGCACTTCCCTGCAGCTTGCAACTACTAACGGTGCCCTTTTTTAATCTATGATTCGACTGGTATGGCCTGGTACTAATCTGTACAAATTCCATATAGCAGCGAAATACAATATAGCACGGCCTGTATGCTAGACCCCTAATCTATAGAAATATGGTTCTAATCTAAAAGATCTTAATCTGGATAATAACTGAATCAAACCCTAATAAAATAAATACCTGGAAAGCTCTGTGACAACTTTTGTATGAAGTTACCTCTCAAACTGGCAATAGATCAGCTGATATTTCACAGCCTCTGAATCATACACACTAAAGAGTGGATGTTCTCCAATGCAAATGGAATCCTGGAACCCTTGGCTCAGTCTTCTCAGAAGAATTCTTCAACAATCAATAATCATATTCAATGGATAATTTTCATAATAATTCCAACTCTCTCCCATGAGAACCCTTATACCCTCAAAAAGGTGTGCTTGCCCTAATTAGGGTTTCTTAATTTAGAATTAGGGTTTCTTAAATTAGAATTAGGGTTTCTTAATTAAAATTAGACCAAATAATTAATATTTGATTAAATCAATCAAATATTAATATCTCCCTCAATACATGTCGGATCCTCAAACCGTCTGAGCTGGTGAACCAGGGAGTGATTCCGCACATGATCATGCCATAACAGGGATGGTCTGCTGAGTGCCAACATTCCATAAATAATAGGAGCTCAAGCAAATGAGTTTGAAAGAGCCTGAATGATAAGCCAACTAGACAAATTTTTCTAATCGAAGCCAAGCCAAGCTCCATCAAGACCCTCTATCCATCCTATGAGCCTATGAGGGTGGCATAATAGGCTAACCATCAACTCTAACGATGTCCACTAAAAAAGGGGACATGACACATATTGAATCAATGTATATATTTCAGCCCAAATCTTGAAATGACTTTTGAAGTCAATTTATAATCAATTTCAATCTTGTGATCATTAAGACGTCATTGCAATGACTATTGGCATCGCTATAATTTAAATTTATACTACTGTATGCTTAGTGGATGATGTTGGAATCAAAACTTAGCCAATTTTTTGAGTGAGTATCTATTCATATATAATAGTTTAAGTATTATATATAATATATTTCCAACCTGTCAAATTTATTGAGTCATAGTAAATTCAATATGAACCATATTAATACATTAATACAGATAATATTAAAATCATATACTGATCCAGATTATTACTACATGTAATAGTTTAGTGATTTCATATGGGTAATATTATTGATGCAAGGTTATCTTGGAATGCTCACACAAGGTCTATAAGATGTCTTGGGTAGATGAAAATTTGAATTTGAATTTGAATTGGTTTTCCTGCCAAAAGGGAATTTCAACTTTTCATGTTGTATTAGTGGTCTAGGTGAGAGTCTGATGGAATGTAATTGTTAAAAAAAAATTTAAATGGCCTTTTATGGTCTCTTGAAGGTGTAAGTTGGTTTTAAAAATATTTTTTCAAGATAGAGTGAGGTGGCAGTCCACCACCCCACGTAGGTCTAGGAGGTTGATAGGAAATCTTGTTCAAGAAACTGTTATAGAACTTATTTTTTTGGAATCCATATTATATGTAGAATGAATAGTAGTGTGAGTAGAAATTTTTGAGGATGTAATAATCACATTACATTTAAATATATTCAGTAATGGACATGTAAATAGAGAAAGTTGATGATTAAGAGGATTGTGTTATTAAAAATTTGAGTACATTGAAATGGCATGGTTGAGACAGAGCCTATTATTTGTTTGAATAGTCCATGTGGTAAGAAGTTTCATTGATTTTTTATGTATTTTTTTTGTAATCAAATCATATTTAATAATTTTAAAATAAATGAGATTATTGAGTGGAAAAATGACATTATTCTTGAAGACAATCAAATCTGTCAGCAGAGTATAAGTATATACAATCCTATTAAAGCTATGATTTGGGTATCGATATTTTGGCATTGAGATCTATGGATCATATGAGAATTGAGTCATGTTTAAATAGTTTAATGTAATATTATTTTACATATTTAATTTCTCAAACATTTTTAAACCTAGGTTGGTTATAGACAACAAGCTTTGGAACATACAGTCTAAAGAAAATAAGAATTTTGTATACTAAGCGTATTGTGTTGAGATGTATCTTTGATTCAAATGAGATTGTAAAAGGCCTAGATTATTTGTATAAGGTGTTAAAAACCTCATTTAAGGCTTTGTATCATATTGATGTTAATAGAGGAAACAAAACCCTGTTACCCTATTTGTATAAGGCAAAATATAGTCATAAGGATTGAGTTATGTGATATTGAAACTTGTTTTGGATTTAAGGGGGATTAAAAAGGATATTGAATAGCCATTGAAGGTATTAGATAATGGATTAAGGTGGTCATATAAATTATTGATAACTTATTTATAGGTTATGGAACCTATTGATGTTGGAAAGATAATAAACACTAATTACCCCTGTTCCTGCTAGTTGAACACAACCAAGAAAGATTGAGTTTCTTGTTTTATGAGAGCCCCGAGATTTTTTAAAACCCACTCATTGAATGTGAAAGGTGTAATAGTATTAGACATAAATTTTCCAATTGGTGGTTTTTCTTCAAGTAGTTTGAGGAGTGAGATATTAAATTATTTACCCTCTTAGCCTTGACAGTTGTTTGAAACACTATGTTTTAGGGTTTAGTTCATTTGAGGAGATTTAAAAATTGAAATCTCATGAAATTTTTTATTCTTGTATAAAATTATGTTCCCTAACTGATGAGAGTGTTTTTAGTGTTGTATTATAAGGATAGGTACAAAAATAGGGTTATGTGCTAGTGTTAAGCCTAGAAAAGGGCTAAAGGAGTAAGGGTGGCATAGGAAAAGTGGATTTGTCTGAAGAAGGTATATAAATTATGGATTCACCATGGGGGATCCTAATGGTTATATATAAATGTCAATGTTTTGCAGAGGAAGTCCATACACAATTTAGTCTAAGGAGGTTTGCTCATATGGAGGGCTAATTGAGGAAAAGGTTAAATAAGTAAGTACATGTTGCTTTGAGAGTTATGAAAAAATATTTATGTGGGAGTTGTATGGACCAAATGGATCCTTGAATATATATTTATTTTCTTGTGGAGTTTTGTCATATGCTCCCAACAAATAGGTTTACCCATAAATAGGGTTAGTAGGAGATGAAGTTAGAAAGGTGTATGTGAGGAGTAAGTATGCAGACACATTGAGTTAGTGGCATGAAAAAGGATATTAAAAAGTTTTATAAGAAGATAAAACACCTAGAGATGATTTAAATAATCATTGTGTTTTGTTTCCCCATTCATGCTTACTTGGACATTGACATCTTGAAGAGTTACATGAAGGAAAAAGTGTGTACATGAACAAAGAAATATTCAATTCATTAAAGGTTAGTGAATGGTTTATTGATGGTTTAAAATTTGATTTTAAATAGCATAACATGATCCTATGAAACATTGTGAAGGATCATTAAATTCATTTTGCATGATTGCCTAGAAGAACTATGAGGAATGAGTTTTAAATGTAGCAAGGAGAACCTTGAAGGAAGGATATAGGCAGAGTTTGGTAAAGAATTGAATTAGATCTACATCATTTGGTATCAGATCCATCTAGATGCTCTAATAAAGTCATAGGTAGGTTAATTTCATTGTGCATGGTGCATGTTGCATGAAGTTTTAGGTAAGCAAGAAGGTAAATTACAAAGAGACTTGGTGGAGGATAAAGTGTGAAGATAAATTGAGAAGGTATGATGTATTTTATGATTGATTTATTGATTTTGATGTATGAATAATATAAAATAGTAATTATTGTGGTGTCAAACCTAAATAAAGAGAAGATAAGCTCATAAATAGAGTTCAAGGAAGTGAAATAGTCCTAGAGTAAAGGACAAGAAGTTGCAAGGCCCAAGTACATTCTAAAATAGAAGGTTCCAAGTGTGAATGGTCCAAATAAGACCAAATTTAGGAGAAGAATGTGCCCAAGTGAGGTACTTAAGGTGAATATGTAAAAATAGGTATCAAGGAAAGGGAAAAACAAAGTTAAACATGAAAGCCACAAAGAAAAGATGATGCATGAAGACACCAAGAAGAAAATTGAGATGGAGAGAGAAATGGTAGATATGAGGTAGCAAATAGAGGAGATGTTAATCAAGATAAAGTAGATGAAAGAGTTTGTAAACCCACATCTTGGATGGGTCATGAAAAGGAAGCAACTCAAGTGGCCAATCAAGTAATTAGTGTAAAAGAGAAGAAACAAAAGAGGAAGGACAAGGATGTAATCAAGCCTCATGTTTTGAAATATAATGATGTATTTGTATTTGTGAATGCAGGTTTGAGAAATGAAGAGAAGGAAGAGATAATTGATCCCTTTCATAGGTTTAAAGTACAAGAGGAAGATGTATATGACTAAGTGGTGATAAAAATAAGTCAAGATGAAGAAGAGATTCCATGTAGAGTCATGTTAATATAAAAATAACAAATAGGTCAACCACATTGGAGGCAAGATAGCATGAAGGAAGATATCCTCACTCAAGAGGATGAAATTGAAACCAAAGGAACAATGGCACAACAACATAAAGAAAGGTATGTGGTAGATTCAAGTTTGTATGAGTATTTGAAGCAAGAATATAGATTTGATCCTCATCAAATGTATAGAGAAATGGCTAAGGAGGTTACCAAGGAAAGCATAGACTTGTGGAATACAATAGTGATGTGAAAAATAAGGGCATTAATGAAGGCAAGGAGAATTCAAACATATGAAGGTACTCTCCAAGATGAATTTTTAGCTATTGAGGTTGAAGTGCATGTGGAAGATGAAGAAGAAGTCATGTAAGGAGAGAGGTAAAATGCATTGATAGCCGATGCAAAGAAGAAGAGTGAAGTATGGAAAACACATGAAGGTGCTTGGGAGTAAGAGGAACAAGTAAGGAAAGAGGTAAGATGGAGAATTCCTTAAGGGCATAATAAATAAAAAAATTTATTTAATGAGTTGTATTTTTCAAGTACAGTATGGAGGGGGATAACAAGAGGTAAGATAAAGTACAAGTGTGACAGTCAAGAACACAAACACACCTATATGAGTGTTTGAAGGAAGAAGAAGATTGGAGCCATGTTATTTTATTCCCTTGAGAGTGTGATGTAGGGTCATCTTGGAATGCTCACAAAAGGTCTATAATATGTCTTAAGTGGATGCAAATTTTAATTTTAATTTGAATTAGTTTTTTTGCCAAAAGGGAATTTCAACTTTTCATGTTGTATTAGTGGTCTAGGTCAGAGTGTGATGGAATGTTATTGTCAAAAAAAGTTGTAAACTAACTTTTATGGTCTCTTTAAGGTCTTAAGTTGGTTTTAAAATATTTGGTCAAGATAGTGTGAGGTGGTAGTCCACCACCCTATGTAGGTCTAGGAGGTTGATAGGAAATCATGTTCAAGAAGTTGTTATAAAACTTGTTTTTAGGAATACATATTATATGTAGAATGAATAGTAGTGTGAGTAGATAGTTTTGAGTATGTAGTCATCACATTCCATTTAAATATGTTTAGGAATGGACATGTAAATAGAGAAAGTTGATGAATAAGAGGACTATGTTATTGAAATTTTGAGTACATTGAAATGGTATGCCTGATATAGAGCCTATTGTGTGTGTGAATACATCAGATAAGAATTTTCATTGATTATTTATGGATTTGTTGTTTAATCAAATCATATTTATTAATTTTAAAATAAAGGAGATTATTGAGTGGAAAAATGAGATTGTTCTTGAAGACAGTCAAATTTGTCAACAGAGTATAAGTATATACAATCCTATTGAAGTTGTGATTTGGGTATTGATCTTTTTGAATTGAGATATATGGAGAATATGAGAATTGAGTCATGTCTGGATAGTTTAAGATAATATTATTTTACATATGTAATATATAAAACTTTTTTAAACCCAAGTTGGTTAAAGACAACATGCTTTGGAACATATAGTCTAAAGAAAACAAGAATTTTTTATACTAAGCTTATTATGTTGATATGTATATTTGATTTAAATGAGATTGTAAGAGGCCTAGAATATTTTTATAAGGTGTTTAAAACCTCATTGAAGGATTTGGATTCCATTGATTTTGATAGAGGAAATAAAACCCTATTTACCCTATTTTTATAGGGCAAAATACAGTCATAAGGACTGAGTTATGTGATATTGAAACTTGTTTTGGATTCAATGGGAATTAGAAAGGGTATTGAATAACCATTGAATTTTTTAGATAAGGTATTAAGGTGGTAATATAAATTATTGAGAACTTATTTACAGGTTATGGAAGCTGTTGATGTTGGAAGGACAATAAACCCAAATTACCCATGTTCCTACTAGTTGAACACAACCAAGAAAGATTGAGTTTATTGTTTTTTGAGAGCCTCAATGGTTTTAGAAACCTACTAATTGAATTTGAAAGGTTTAATATCATTATACATAACTTTTACCATTGGTTTTTTGTCTTGAAATATTTTTATAAGTGAGATATTAAATTATTTACCCTCTCAGCCTTGACAGTTGTTTGAAACCCTAGGTTTTAAGGTTGAGTTCATTTGAGGAGATTTAACCATTGAAATTTCATGAAAATGTGTATTATTACATAAAATGATGCTACCTAACTAATTAAATTGGTTTCAAGTTTTTAATATATAGATAAGTATGTAAATAGGGTTGTGTGCTAGTGTTAAGCCTAGAGAAGGGCTAAAGGAGTAAGGGTGGCATAGGAAAAGTGGATTTGTCTAAAGAAGAAGGTCTAAAAATGATGTATTAACCTTGGGGAGCCTAATGGGTATCTATAAATGTCAATGGTTTATATATTAAGTCTGTACATAGTTCATTCTAAGTAGGTTTGCTCATATGGAGGGTTAATTGAGGAAAGGGTTAAAGAAGCGAGTACATGTTTATTTGAGATTTGTGCCAAAAGGTTTAGGTTGGAGATGTATGGCCCAAATGGGTATTTTAATATATATTTATTTTATTATGGATATTTTTCATATGCTCCCAACAAGGAGGTTTACCCATAAACAGGGCTAGTAGGAGACGAAGCTAGAAAGGTATATGTGAGGAGTAATTATGCAGACATTTTGAGTTAGTAGAATGAAAAAGAATAAGAAAAGGTGTTATAAGAAGATAAAATGCCTGGAGTTGACTTCAATTATCATTGTGTTTTGTTTCACCATTCATGGTTACTTGGACATTGACATCTTGAAGAGTTCTGTGAAGGAAAAAGTGTGTACATGAACAAAGAAAGATTCAGTTCATTGAAGGTTAGTGAATGGTTTATTGATGGTTTAAAATTTAATTTAAACTAGCATAACATGATCCTATTAAACATTGTGAAGGATCATTATAGTCATTTTACATGATTACCTAGAAGAACTATGAGGAATGAGTCTTGAATGTAGCAAGGATAACCTTGAAGGAAGGATATAGGTAGAGTTTGGTAAGGAATTTCATTGGATTTACATCAATTATATTAATGTAAACATATAGATCACATTTGTGTAAAACTAGTCTAGGGATATTATTATGTTTAACAACAATATGTGTTTGTTTTATTAATCCTTCTCATTAATATTTGTAGATAATAATCCTTTATAAATATAAATGATTGTTATAATGTCCCACTTGATAATGTGTTTAGTTTCATAATGCCTTTTTAGATTAGTGAATATGAGAATTTGAGTCACCATAGGCAGATATGTATTCCATTTTCTATTGGACCTTTATTTCATTAGAGTAATTTAGTAATTTTTGGTGAATTTAAAAAGAAAATTATAAAATTCTCTAGCATATTAAATTTTGAGAGATAAATGGATTATATAGCGAGGACTATATAGGAATGACTTAAGTATAAGACCTTAACTAAGGGAAAATAAGTTAGAAGACTAAAGTTTGATTTTACCTTAAATGAGTGGAATTACTCTATTGCTATTTGAACCCAAACATTAGTCGAATCCTTGTAAAATAATAAACTATGAATTCTGGGATATGTGGGACTAAATTAAGTAACTTTAAACTCTAGTATTTATAGAATTTTTATAACATGTTCAACCCTTTTTAATATCTAAATGGTTGAATAACCTCTCAAAAATTCTTCTTGGGAATATTTAATAAATATAGGTGTTATGAGTGGTTTTTATATCAAGAATCCACCAAGTGTTTTAATGAGGTATGAAAAGGATAGAAAATCCAATGAAATATTCGTTATAATAGGTACGTGTTACTTATTATATATTAATTCTAAACTAGAAACACAGGATGTGAATGTAACATTAAAAAATTTACGTTATTCTTTATACACACTCACACAGGGGTGTATTATTATAGTTATATTTTCATGGGAGGGTTATAAACTATATTAAATAATTGGAAATAATAAAACTTAGCAAATACGTGCATTCACACCTCTTAATAACAAATGCCAATTTGGATTAATCTATATTTCATGAAAATGGAGTTTCATTTGTTCTATCTATTACAGATGTTGGAACATGATAAGATGCATGAAAATACTCAAATAAAGAAGAATTATAATGCACAATCTCAACATCATGGGTTTAGACAAGGCCGCCTAATAAAGGATCATCTAAAGAATAGCCATCATCATAATCTGGTGTATGAATATCAATGACACAAGTTGGAATAACTTTGTCATCAAAAGAAGCATGATGAATAGAATTCCTAGTCTTGGACAAGACTCTTGGAATGTCATCTCAAAGTGGTTTGTGAGAATGGGGTTGCAATGAGCTGGAAGTTGTGAGATGAGATGAGGCATGAGATCAAATGTTTTGGTATCTATGTTAATATCATTGGGCTCATCATCATTGGAGTCTAAAAGGTTAGGAGGAATGTTACCAATGAGCTTGGGATGCCATTGTCACCTTTGGTTGAGTTAATAGGAAAGTTGGAAATCTGCGATTCACAAAATGGAACACTAGGTAAAATCTCAAGAGTAATAATCTTGAAAATGCCATGATCTTGGAATTGTTTAAAATTCCAAGGGTTAGTATCTATTTGAATCCTGTAAATGACTCCATTATAAGGGAATTTAACACATTGGCAGGAAAAAGAAGCAATATCTCACAAATGATGAGTCCATGGCCTACCAAGAAAGATGTTATAAGAAAGAGGGAAATTAAAGATCATCACCTTTACACGAATGGTAACAGGTGGGATAGTAATGGGAAGCCACACACACCCAAGAGGAGGCATTTACCTTCTATCATATCCTTGGTAGGTGTTACATGTATACTTAAGATTGTATTTTGAATATCTAAGGGTTTTAATGAAATCAAGAGAAGAAACACAAGTTCCAAAACCCTCGTCAATCAATGCTCATTTAACTTGGATATCACCTATTTGGATACTAATAAATAAGGGAGGATCATCTACACAAAGCAAAATCTCATTGAGAATCATAGATACGATGGGATATTTTAAATAAAGATAAGTATCAATAGTCTCATCAACATTTATGGAGACATCTTTTCACATTGTTGTAAGATACTATCCTCATAACGAGATAAAGCTACCTTCTGACCTACTAAGGGAGGATGAGGGACATTCATCTCAAATAATAGTTGCATAATATGGTTTTGATGGTGGGGAGAGGTCCTCACAAGCTCAAAAAATGTAATTTGAGATGGGATATTAGTGAGTTCTACAATGGGATCCCACTCATCATAACCCAAGATAAAATTGTTAGATATAGGTGCATAATGGTTAAGGAAGTCTTTGAAAGGAGAAACTAAAGAACATTGAAATTTGTGGCAATAAGAATGAGAAGGTTTAAAATAAGGTTGTAAATAATTTGGTGATGAATAAGTAGTTAGTTCATATTAATCTTGAGAAGTAGAAGAAATGTTAATGGAAGTTTAATTATCATTGGAAAATTGATTTTCATTATTGCTAGAAGATGATGGAAAAATAATAGAAATAGTATGAGATGTGTTATCTACAGGAGAATCATAAATTGGATCATCATAAAAGGTTATAAGATCTTCTTGCCTCAACTCATTCTAATGAGTCGGAGAATAATATTGGATAACATGAAATGTCTTAGAAGGATGTGAGGTGTAGATAGGTTGGGAATTAATGAAAGTCACCACCCTTCGCATATTAGTCATGCTAACCGCATTTTCTTTGGAAGTGGTTTCAACAAGAATTTGTAAATTATTGGTGGAAGAGGTGGGCTTGTCTTATTTTTATTGAATAGTTTGATGATTATGTAAAGGAAATTTTTAAATAGCTAAATGATTATTTGCTTGATTCAAGGCTTGGATTCTATCATGAGTTTTGTAATACTTGAAAGCAACTTCATAAGCTTGTTGACGCTTGTGAGTGATAAAATCATGATCAAAATTAGGACCAAGAAGAAAATACATATCTAAATTATGAATTTGTCTACAGGTCTCATGAGAGTGACCCCAACTAGCATGAAACCAACAAAACTTGTTAGGATCATACCGGGTTTTCATAGGAGGAGTAGGGTCAATCTCTCAAGGGAGAGGCCTAGGTAGATTCTTAAGTAATTCAGCTAAGTAAAAAGGTTTATGGACATTAACGATGTTTGGTGATGAGAAATGAGGATTGGTATATTATTGAGAAGGAGCTAGTTCCAAAGAATGGGTACGAATGATAGCTTGAACATTGTGAATGATATCATATGAATTAGTAACACCATCATTGGTAATATTTCAATTTTTGTTCTTAAGTAATTGATGAGGACCCACGAAAGGTTGGGGTGGCTTGAATTGATGTATGAGGAAATATTGTCTTTTGGCTTGGTCAATGACCTCCTCTAAGGCACATGGAGAAAGGGTACAAACTTGATATTACAATTTAAGAAATAAAGCATTTGTAAATAGATGAAAGAGATTATCATCTACCATGTTATGTTCACACTTTTTTGACAAAGTCTTCCATCGTTTAAAAAAGGATTGAGCGGTTTTATTTTCATTTTATTTGCAATTGATGAAGTAGACCAAAGTGTTTTTTGGAAGATCATTAGTTTGGAATTCTTGTACTAAGGCGTTCACTAAATCCTCCAAACTAGTGATGTAATGAGATCTAAGTTGATTATACCAATCTAAGGCATCACCTATGAGGGCTTTGGTAAGGAGTTTGGTAGCAATAAAGGTGTTTAATTTGACCTGATCCTTATAAATATTTCCAAATACTTTAATATGAAGGGTAGGATCAGTTGATCCATTATAAGAGATGGTAGGTGTTATACCTCTAATATTAATGTTAGCAATTTGAGTAGTAAGAGGTTTATTTTGTAAATGCTTGATAACTCTATTGATTAATGGAGGTTTAGGAATGAGATTACCTTGAGAATCTTGAAGAGGGGGAGGAAGAACACTTTGATTATGTGTGCCCCAAGCCATTAGTTGTGGTTGTGTTTGAAAGTTAAGAATTTGGTTTTGCATTCTCATCATTTGATTCGTGTTATAAGCTTGAAATGTGTTCATTTGATTGGGAGTTTATAATAATAGTTGATGAGTTTGATTAGTGTTATTAGAAGTAGTTTTGGTATTTGAGTTAGTATTAGTGGCTTGGGTACCACTATTAGTGTTGGCATGAGTTTGATAAGAGCTATGAGAATTTGAATCACTAGTGGCAACATTTTCTTGTGAAGCAGAATATGGACTAGTAAATAGTTGAGATGAAGAAGCACTAGAATCATGATTACCTTGGGTAGTATCAATGAACTAGTGGATAGATTGAGGATAGTGGATCTTGTGAGAGGCCCACTAGATGTAGAAACAACCATATTAGTCAAGATATTAGGCATGGAGGTATAAGTTAAAGAAGAAGATGTCATAGCATAAGGAGTCAAGATTAAAGGGAGAGGTTGAGAAGAAAATAAATTAGCACCCCCAAATCTAGTTGAGAAAGTTGAAGTAGGAGAATGAGGATCTTCAACTGGACAACTAATCATGAGATTATAGATGGTAAAAGGGTCTTTCCTTCTATGTTGAGGGAATTCCATGATAAATAAAAACATTTTGGGACTATATTATAACTAAGATTGATCTTCTAAGAAGAGAGGGTTATGCTACAAAGAGGTATTATGAGGATTCCCATAATTTATTATATGGGTTGCAATATGGAAATTACTAGCATTCTCGAAAGGAACCCTACTTTGTCTATGGAAGAACCTATTAGTATTGGTGAAATCCATCATATCTATTGAATGATTTTTAGTGTTATCACCAAATAGATAGTACATCATGAAAGGAGGAAAAGGCAAGATGAGATAAACAATGAATCAAAAAGTGATTGTAACTAAACTAAGTCGACCTGGTCGACCTAGTGTAAAAATTGGGCTTGTGAAACTGAACTAGGTCCACAAGATTGATCCTGTATAGAGAAAAAAGAATAGAAAAAAAGGGGAAAAGTCTTAAAATAGTACTAGGTCGACTAGCTCGACCTAGTGCAGTGTATAGGGGTTGTAAAATATGCTATATCAACTCGGTCAACCTAGTATAGTAAAAAAGAAAAAAGATAGAGTTGATAATCAATTTGTGAAGATAAAGCAAGATAATTTCCAAAAAGTAAATGTTGAAAGTAAGCAAATAATCAATTGAATTGATGTTAGTCAATTCAATTGATGTACACAAAGAAAAAATCTTGCAACAATATTGACTAGTGCAAGGCCTTATGCACACAATTAAGCAAAGAGCAAGGAAAGTAAAGCTAGCTAATTGGACAATCTAGAAAGTTAGATTATTAAGAATGATTTTAAGTGATAGATAATTGGCTATAGATAAGGTACTAAATAACAATCTATGGATGGTTTTAGGTGAGTTTAGGATGAAAAGGACTATAGTGGAAATGATATATGCTTGGTATTGGGGCCTACCCCCTCACTTCACACACCACAATGACAATAGTATCAGGTGATTAGCCAAAATATACCATTAACCATGATTTATTCTTGGCCATAGTATCAATTCAGTTTCCCACTTGGTGATGAAATCCAAGTAGGTTGGCTTGGGTAGTCAAATGTTAAAATGCTTTTTGATGTTAAGTGATTTGGCCATGTGTGCATAAAATATAAATAGTGCATCTAAGTGGTTAATTAAAAACCTCCTAATTAGACTATGTGAACTATTCTAAGCATGAAAATAGCTTAAATGAAATATTTGATTAGCATATAAGGTGAATTCAAACTTTGAAACAAGGTATAGTGAAAACACTATATGCACAACAAATAGAATTAGGTCAAGAGTGTCAAGCTAGCACTATTAAAAATAGGGTCTGGAAAGCCTACTAGGTTAGCCAAGTTAGCTTAGTTGTTTTAGATAGCAAATAGGACACATAACTAGGTTGACTAGGTCGATCTAGTTGGCTGTGTAGAGGTAGTTTTAAAGGTTGTAAAAATGAAAAGAAAGTACAAAAATAAAGAGCTACAAAAGAATATACACTCACCTTGATGGTTCAGAGATAGAAATTAATTTTTTAAGATCTATAAATTGGGTCGAGATGGTCAACCAAAAAATACAAAAATCTACTAAAAAAGTGCTGAAAATGCATGATGTCAACCTGGTTGACCTAGTTGGTTGGACGATAAGTCTAGAAATGTACTACATCAAGCTGGTGAACCTAGTAGGATGATCTAAAAGTCTAGAAAATGTAATCTATACTGAGTTGATTTGATCAATTAGTCTATATAGAAACTACTACAAAGTGATCTCAAATACACTAGGTTGATCATGTTGACCTAGTAGGTTAAACTGCTACTCAAAAAAGTGCTAAAAACCTGTACTAGGTCAAGCTGCTTGATCTAGTTTCATGTTCTTGTGCACAAAGAAAAATAAAACTAAGTTGATAGAATCAAACTAGTATGTCAAAAAATATGATAGAAATGATGACAAAATAATGAAGTAAATGAAATAAAAGTGAATAAATCCAACAAGGGTTAGATTCACATTGGGTTCACTAGAATGTGTGAAATTGGAATTGTATGATGCATAATAAATCAATATTGGATTGGATAAGATATATCACACCTACACTTTTGATTGGGTATACACTTGTTAAGTGGGACCATAACCAATATAGGGATCTGCTAGACCCAATTAGGGGATCACTTATATCATTTGTTACAACACATCATGCTAGGAAGGATTCCAAAGCCTACAATCTAACACAATCACACAAAAACCATAAAAGAGTCTTATTATTTGATATTCACTTATTCTAATAAATAAGAAAGTAAACTATTCTAATAATAAGAAAAGTAAAATAATCTAGTATGCACCAAAGCTTGTGACACAAAGTGGGGGTTAAAACAAAACAAATAAACAACAACTAAACTAAACATGCATAGGAGACATATACTCATGTCAATGTTTATAGAATCCTAATACATGAAAGAGAAGAATACATATTGCATTATCTATCTACTCTTACAAAGGAGAAATAAATTTAAGAAGAGCTACCTTTAAAGATGAACCTATCGAGTCTCAACCTCTCCCTTGGCCAAGGTGCTTCGTAAGAGATTATTGTGGATTATAAGGATAACCAAGAAAAATCAACTTTAGGCTACATGACCTATCTAAGAATCTAAAAGACTTCTCCACAAGACAAGATCAGAGCTCCAAATAAAGTATTGAATCCTAAAGATTTATTGCTCAAGTAGAATGGTCAATGAACATATGTTTATTCACACTTCTTCACTTAATTATTTGCTCTATTTTGACTCTTATGAAATGGTGGTAAATGACCTTTTATATATAGTAGTAAATTTCCTAAAAACCATTCTCACATGTCAGCTATACTAGGTCAACCGGGTCGACCTAACACATTATCAGGCTAATGCCTAAAGTTTGTGCTAGGTCAGTTGGGATGCAAACAAGTGAACATAGCTAAAGTGCCCCCAGAATAGAATAGGTAGACTAGGTTGAGCTAGTGTATTGAACATGTAAAAAGGGTAATAAGGCAAAAAATGAAGGAACAAAGCATGATAATGACTGGAATAGATAGGAAAGAAAAGAATAAGCCTAGGGTTCATGGTTTTAGGGAGCTAGTGTGTAGATAGCAAGTGGAAAAAGGAACAACAATATTATGAAGCACCGATGGTCTGCCCACCCCTTCCCATTACACCCCTTAAGGCATGCACTCAGAGAGATTGAGACTCGATAGGTTCTTTCAAGATATGAAGTGTCAGTAATCAATAAAATATTGAAAATATTGTGTGTATACAACTTACCCTTTAGATATTTTTGAATAAGGTTATGTTACTAACCTATTCACTTCCATTGTAGGTAATGTATTTGGATTCAAAACCTTACAAGCTCTACATCTATAATAACTATGAATTCCCCCTACTTATTTAAAAAAATTATAATGCCCACCATATTGTATCTAAGTGGAAAGAGATAAATTAAAATATATATAGTTATCCATTATCGGGATGTACTATCAAACCAAAATTGGGCCTCTCTACTAATAATTATGGTAGATCAATTTACGAAAGTCTCCTTGGTTGACTTGATTTTATCAAGGATGATAAAAAAGTGAATTTATAAATCTCAAGTTGAGACAGGTGACATTAAGGGACATTACTTGAATTTTACTGCAAGTACATATGAAGAATTGATAAAAAGAATAGTATTCGCCAAAGAATTAGGAGTTACTATAAACATGCATAACTATTAGATTGGAGGTTTTATAGAAATTACTTTGTTGGCTCATTTTTGTTGATATAATGGCCTACGTCTTCACATTCACCACATAATACATGTAGTTATTGATAGACAATAATATCATGGTATGCATTTTCATGTGCTAGCTAAAGCACTGTGTATGTTTGCTGGAGACCATATTCACTCTGGTATTGTAGTATGTAAACTTAAAGGAGAATGAGATATCACTTTAGGTTTTAATGATCTATTACATGATGATTTTATTGAAAAAGATTGAATTTGTGGTTTCTATTTCACTAAATATTGGGTCTCTCTTCAAGTTGTGTTCCCTGTAGCTTCATGAGGTATTCATATTTGGCATATGCCTACTTTGACTAAATTTTTTGGGGATCATTCTATATTACAGTTTGGTGGAGGTAATTTTGGGAATCCTTAGGTAAATACACCTGGTACAATAGTTAATCAATTCACTTTATAATATTGTGTACAAACACATAATAAAGTTCATGATCTTTCTCGTGAAGGTAATGAAATGATTAGTGAAGCAGCTAAATAGAGTCCTAAACTAGCTTCCACTTGTGAGTATGGAAATAAATCAAATTTTAATTTAATATAGTTGATATAATTGATATGCCAATTGATAAAAAATGATAATTAATTTTTAATCAAGTGACTTTCATCTATTTGGTCCCTTAATTGAGTCGAACTCAACCCAATATTTTAAGATTGAGCTGAATATTGAATGGATGGGAATATATACCTTGACTATAATTAATTTACCTATAAATATAAATCCATTTTATAGATCAAAAAATGGGATTGGTTTTGATCCAATATTTTCTAGCCTAAAACCATAGTGGGCTAAATAAATGTTATCTTAGACGAATCCTCATGATTAAACAACTTTACCAAAAAAATTCATAGCTAGCTAGATGATAACTAATTCTAATCAGTTTTGTCCATGAAGAATGGATCTATAAGAAAAGAATAAATCATTTGACAAAAAAAATATGTAAATTAAAAGTGTTAATTCAATAATCTGAGGTCGACAATTGCACATTTTGCCAATATATTTCATAATAAATAGATATTTTATTAGGTCCATTATTCATAATTTTTTTGAATCATTGTGAATACATTTGACAGATCAAAAATAACTTAATCTACTGATATTTCCTTATTTGATTCATAAATATTAAATCTAAATTAATAGATACTTTACTTTTTATTTTTCCATAGATTTTTTTTATTATATAGATTCTATTTATTTATGATTCAAATCTCATATTAGTTCTTTCATATTTAATAACTTTGTATGCCATTTTGATCACATCTCTACAAATAGAAAATAAGGGTTGTTTACTCAATGGTGGAGTACTTAGCTTTTAAGTGCGACTAAGGTATTTTGCACATTCGAATGAATTTATATTTTCCCATACCATCAACAAAGTTAGTAAGACTATGACTGATCCTAAAAAAGAAATAAATGGAAAAAGTAATATGTCATTCTAACAATCTTGACTTGATGAGACTATAATTTTTTTATCTGATTTTATAAGAAGCGTACTTTATTCAAGGAATCAAATGTATTGGTAAAAGTATCCAATATTATATTGGATATGCTATGTTGTCTGAAGAAATGTATGAGTTATGAAATAAGATCGAATCAACACTCAATTAAGTCGAGTGAGTAAATGGATAAATTTGGATTTATTTGAAGAATACAAAGAATATCTATGTGTCTGATATCTATCCAAATATCTAAAAAAGGTAATAAAGTTTCTAATATCATCATCAAGTAACATCTTATTTTTTAACTGACTGACAAGTCAGAGGAGTATAACATGAAACATAATTATGTTAACAAAAATAATGAGTTATTTAAGTCTTTCCAAGACTATATTATTTTAAATATATGTAGATAAGAAACATGTATAGATATCACTCGAATCACAAGGTTCTGATAGAGAACCTATTGCATCAAAAATATTTATATTTTTTTTAATAAAAAAATATCTTTTTGAATAAAAAGAGTTGTACATTATCAATATGTAGTAAAAAAAAATGAAATTGTTTCAAGAAAACAAGGATCATGAATATCTAGAAGAATAAATTGAACAATTGAACCATAAATCGAAAGAAATAGAAATCAAACAATCAACCAAGACATTGACGAAAATTTACCAATAAATCCAACAAGAAATTGAAGAAGATAAAAATACATATTATAATAAGTGGATTCACTAGGAAAAGTGTTATATCTTTTACTTTAAAAAAATACTAAAATAAAATAGAACTGTTTGTACAAACTATAGAGTAACTCTAAAAATGACTAGTTCAGAATAAGAAATTTAACAAGATAAAAATATCAACATTTATAATATTTTTTGGTTTTCATGTAAATTTTTTGATTCCCTTAACTATAATATTTTATTTTTATAAATTAAAAAAAAAAGTGTTTGTACAACATGTGGAGTAACTTTGCACATGACTAGCTTAGATCAAATTGAACTTTTAATTGATGATGGTACTTTGTGTGTGATGGATATAGATTTATATACTCTAGATTTTCTAGATAAAAGCATATGACATATTTTTTGATGTCAAAATGGTCTGAAAGTTCTCAATTTTATTGTATAAAGTTATTTATCATAAATATTTTAAGAAATAATTTTTCACATACAACATTTTTTAATCAAATTATACTAAGACTATTGAAATGTTATTATCATACAAAAATAATGTTGTTGATGTCCTTAAGGTTGTGATAGGTATTAATTTAATAAAATATTTGAATTCAAATTCAAAATAAAGTATAAATAAACTACAAGACATTATTGGTACAATTTTGAAAATGGTTAAATTGTTACTATTTGAAATACGTAACAAAATATCATTTGAACTTTCTTTCTTTCCCTTTTTAGAGAAAGTAGAAACTCAAGTTTATCTATTTTTTATATGCATTAGAGAAATTGTTCTTGAATTATTTGTAGTATAGAGATAAGTAGTTACCTTAAAAGTATATATGTGAAAAAACACAATCCAAAAAACAAAACTTTGGACATCCTTTACGAATCATGTAAAAAAATAGCTGAATTAGGGGATGAATTATAGGTACATGTACAGGAGAAGTTAACCCTCTATTTATGGGACACACTTCTTACATCCTAGACTACCAACCTGGATGTTGAAGAAATATTAAATCATCATTTTTTATTCTTGCTCCCATTCATTTAAGATAAGGTTTTCAACTGGATAACGAGCTAATGAAATAGATGGAGCACTAGTATATAATGTAACCAGAGGGGACATGGATGTAAACTATTAACATTACAACCCATACTAAACATATTATTTATTTATGCTTACAATGGAAGATCTAATAATTTATCCAATGCCGATAATTTACAACTGTTGAATGTAACCAAGCATAAAATTTAACATGGATGACTACACTTATAGTTGACCTTCACATCCCTATTAGTTACTCTATCTAAAACTGATTTGTCTACTTGATTTCTTTACAATATAAATAATAACAAATATATCCTTATATAACATATTTTATCTACAAGATATGCCTTTCTTTTAAGGTGTAGCTAGATAATAATTTGGCATGGACCACCATGATAGATGTTGACCCCCATTTTGGAAAGACATTTAAAATTTAACCTCATTTGAAATCATTCTACTCTATGGCTAGGAAAGTTAAAATCTAGACAAGTTATTCATATACCATTCAACATATGCAGGAGCTCATGCCCCATTACCCTATCACATTAAAAAATATAGAATAGGGAATTGAGATAATTATACCTTATCCTATATATGGTCAATGTTGCTCCAATTACATGATTTCAATGCCCCATTCCCTATAAGACAATACATTAACTGATTATCTTTATCATGCATTATTAAGAAGTTTTACTAATTATGTGATATTGAGTGTTTAAAATTAATTATTGTATTATGCTTAAGTATTTTATTGGAATTGATGTAATGCATAAAGTCCTTCAATCAATCAACAAGATAGTCAACATAACACAACCCAAATCAAAATTTCCAAGCATACTTAGGCCTACCAAGTTCTCAAATCAAAACTATAGAGAGACCTTAGAAAAGAACACACAACATTGACACACAACTTAAAAAAGGTGTTCAAATTCACAACTTCATTACCATCTAAAAACTTATATAACATGGATTCCTTTAATAAATCAAAAATATAGTCAACATAACACAACCCAAATGTATTACATCAAATCCAAACTACTATGAATCCTTAAATATAAATATAACATGGTCAATCATTCTAAATTTTTAATGTGAAGGGTATCCCCAATGCTTAATGTCATGCATAGTAGGACAATCAATACTAAATATTATTTCAAGGCTTACAAAATGTTCATAGTCAATAGTTTATAAACTAAAAGTATGCCCTAAAGATGTTAAATTGTATTACTTTAAAATTTTAACATGGGCAAGAATTCTTGAGTCATTTAAATTAATTTATAGCATAAGCCTAAGTATAGTGGTGTTAAACTTCATAATTTCATTACCATATACAAGTATCATGTGTGTATCAATCATAATGAAATATAATGGGTCTTTATGAACTATAATGTGCCATGTAATTTTACATTCATTTTCAAATGTTGAGTGTGTATGTCCCCATGAAAATTAATTATTATAAATTATAATAACAATAATAAAGTGATTATGATAGTGGCCCCTCTACTCCCTCCATAATAAAATGTCTAGATTTACTCATTTTAGCAATTCCTCTTTCTATATAGTCGCACTAAAAGTTTATATAGCCACACCATCAAATTTGCAAGGAAATTTATCCACTTTATTGGAGGTAAGGGAAAAATCACCACCTTTACAATATTTTTAATGTTATACATGGGTCAAGTATTAACATTATTTCAAAAAAGGAGTATGTATATATATATATATATATATATATATATATATATATATATATATATATATATATATATATATATATATATATATATATATATATATATATATATATATATATATAGTAGGATGGTTTTTTCAATCTTTAAGTGAAGGGTATGGCCATTGATTAAGATAATATTTAGTATCAATAATGAGAAATAATATACCATTATGCATACTGATGGGTATAAATATAGATAGTAATAGACCAATTAGAAAGAATGTAAAGGGTATTATACATACAAGCAAGATTTATGGCATTATATAGATTATAATAAAGGATATTATATAAGGAAAGTATATATATATATATATATATATATATATATATATATATATATATATATATATATATATATATATATATATATATATATATATATATATATACTTTCCTTATATAATACCCTTTATTATAATCTATATAATGCCATAAATCTTGCTTGTATGTATAATACCCTTTACATTCTTTCTAATTGGTCTATTACTATCTATATTTATACCCATCAGTATGCATAATGGTATATTATTTCTCATTATTGATACTAAATATTATCTTAATCAATGGCCATACCCTTCACTTAAAGATTGAAAAAACCATCCTACTACATAAAGGAAAGGAACCAATGAACCATCAATAAATACAATGGTCTACTATTGTTCGTTATCAATATTAAATATTTTTCAAAGGGATTTCAAAATGTAATAAAAACTTGCTACAAGCTCAATATCACATAATAAACTAAACTAATTAAGCATGCAACATAAACACAATCATTTAATGTATTGTCCTATAGGAAACAAGGCATTAAACTCATGAAATTAAATCGACATCGATAATATTTAGGATAAGGCATAGTGGTACCCCCTCAAATATATTATTTATGTATATTTACATGGGTCATTATGGAAATAGGGCATTGAACTCATACATTATCATGCAATATAAATCAAATTAAAACTTTAAGCTTTTATAAATCTAAAATTTAGGTAGATTTATCTGATTACCATAGAATGACAAGTTAATGGTATTATACATTAGACCATTATACAAAATGTAAAGGGTATTATACAAATAATAATGTTCTAGTGTAGTATACTGACTGTAATAAGATGGATAATAATATGCCATTATACAAATTGATGGTTCATTAGTTCCTTTCTTTTATGTAGCAAGATGGACAATAGGAGACCATTATAAAGAATGTAAAGGGTATTATACATACAAGTAAGATTTAAGGCATTATATAGACTATAATAATATGGATAACAGTAGACCATTATATAGACTAATGGTTCATTGGTTCTTTTCCTTTGTGCATCAAGATGGATAAAAGTATACCATTACACATAATGCAAAGGCAAAACCAACACTACTATAAATTATTTCCATGTGAAGACAAAAATATGACAATGGTTACTCTACTAAGTATAAAAATTTAGTAAATATTTCTATGAAAACTAGTGTTTCAAGGGAAAAAGACATTGGAACCATTTTTAAGTATCATGATACTATATCATATCACATAAATTAATATTTTAATAGGTGATATCCATGGCCCATGAATAATATAATGAATAATTTTACAAAATTTATGGAACCAAGAAAATGAGTAATAATGTTAGCATAATTCTAAAATTTGAAATTGGGGGAAATATATTCACAATATAAACTTCATTTTTTTATTAGATTAATTTTAAACAAGGTCTCTTAATCATTACCCTTTCAAAGTATCATGTCACAAGGACAAGTAAGGAATACAATAATAGATTCACCCTTAATCATATAAATTTATCCACTTGAGGCAAATAATTCTTAAAAAACTAAACTAATCTTAGTTTTATAATTCCCACTAAAAATAAGGCTTCATTCATTTAGTTACAATAAGGTTAATTAATTTAAGGTTTTTATCTTGCATAAAATATTATAATGGATTTGAAGTTTTCAACATAGTTCAAGTATATATTTTCTATCATTCCTAAACAATATATCACTAAATACAAGGGTGGCTCAACAAAACCCTAAATTCCTCTTGGAATATCATTCTTTCCATTTAGAAATTCCTTTAAACATAAAGCACTATGCTTGCTCAGTTTATGTATATAATTTTATTGGGTAATAGAGTGATATAGTTTCCAATTATGTATCAAGGGATCATTACAAAATGATTTCCAAAATACCAAATCTACTTGATTCAAGGCAAATCATTTACTCCTTTCACAATTTTTATAACATTGAAATAAATATAGTACCAATTTATCCACCACCTATGTTACTATTTCCATTGGCAACAAGAAATTAAAAATTAGAAAAAGCCATTCATATCACCATTTAAGGGAATAGTTATAGCAATACTCAGCATGAGCCAAGTCATAAAAGATACATGCAAGCTTAAACATACAACACGATAAGATCCTAAAATTATTTACAAAGAAACATACTGTAGACACTATAAATCCACACACTATGGTCTTAGATGTCACACCAACCCCTAGACCACCCCTAGACCCCATAGGACCACTTCAAAACCTTTTAATCACCAAATCTAAGTCACCCTAACTAACTTTGACCATTCTACATTTGACCTATTGACCACCAACAATCAACCCCTAATTATCGATGGTCAGCCTTAGCCACCTTAAGGGTTAACTCTAGCTCAACTCCACCTTGATTTTTTATTCTTATCCACTCACATAATTATGCATGTTAAGACTAAAATTAGATGACTTGTTGACACCTTGTTTGAACTTAGTGTTTCACCTCTCCCTTCCTTCTATAAAAAGAGAGGAAAAAGAGGTGAAATGGAGGGAAATAATCATCATAGAGAATAAAAAATTATCAGAACTTCTTGTATCATAACTTCTTTTGCAAGTTTTCTTCTAATGAATCTAGGATAGCTTCCAATAAGCATGATAGAGAGCACAAGTGATAAAATCCATCGATCATAGCCAAGACACTGACACTACCAAATTTACTCCAGGATCTACAATAAGTTTTCAGCCAATCACCTCAACATTCTTCATTCAATAGAGATAAGTATCTATTATCAGTAACTACTTCCATTGTTTTTATCTTGCAACCAACCTCTAATCTAAACCCTCCTCCCATAATCATTCAACCCTCCTATATTTGAATACAATGTACAATAGAAAGTCTATACATAGAAACCTATGTATAGAAATAATTTAAATAGAAATCAATCTTCATAATAGCTGGAACATTAGAGTATATTAAGAAATACTTTATAAACATGTCTATAGCAATTTTGTTAAATTTTGTAGTAGTTCTATTGAAATCTATAGCAACCTGCTGAAATCCATAACAAGCCTAGTAAAATTCATATCGAGCCTGGTGAAATCCATAGATAGTTTTATGTAATCTATAGTTGTTCTATAGATGGTCTAATCCATAGTTGGTCTGTAGCAACCCTGTTGTAATCTGTAATTGGTCCATAGCAAGCCTATTATAATCTATAGTTGTTGTAGGAAGCCTATTGTAATTCATAGCTGCTATAACAAGCTTATTGTAATTTGTAGCTATTTTAACAAGATTATAAGATTTTATGATATAATTCATAGCTGTTATAACAAACCTACTATAATCTATAGCTATTGTGAGTGTTTGCAACAAACCTATAGGAGTCTATAACTTGACCAAAATACTAGATCTTGTTTCAACATTATTTTTGAATGGTTATTGTTCATACTTTGAATCATTCTTAGCTTAGTATGAATTGTATATGTAATTATTGAAACTTTTTTCCAAATAATCATTAGTAATAGCTAATGAATGGATAACAAAAAATTAAAGACGTAATCATGATATATACTTATTATTTCATTCTAAATAAACTATAAGTTCAGAAACTACGTTTAGATCCACTTTTAATGCAAGAAAAAAGATGTTATTTTATGGATATAATGATCCATTTTATAGACTCATCATCTCTCTCACACCTAATCTCATGCATGTCCTTATGCATGCCACTTGTTTAAAACATCATGGTACATATGTATGGGTTAGACTTAGCTTCATACTTCAAATGGGATTTTTAAATTGATTTCATTGGTACAAGCACAATGAGATTTATCTTCAGACAAAAGTGGCCAATAAAAATGGACATTTAAGGATAAGTTATTTTGTGGAGGGTTTTCCTACTATCCTTAGATTCTTTTGGATCTTTTTATCAGAGGTTCTTGTGTGGAATTCTCATACTTCTCTCTTCATCTTTTCTTCTATATTTTTTTTCATCTTCTTATTCTCTCTCACTTTTTTTTAATGAGGGGAGAGCAGGTTATTATGTTGAGAATTTCCTTTTGTGATTATACATATTTATTTTGACCACAAAATAGCTTTTGACATAAAAAAAAAATCTTCCTACTATGTACCATGAAATTATTGTTCCTTTCAAAAATATGATCAAGATCAAACTATTTTTTTATGTTTGGATAATCCCAATTCTTATATATTAAAATCTATTCTCCTCCCCCACACCTAAGCTCATGCATGCCAAATGAATGAAGTGGGATGAGATTACACAAGATCATATGGAAGTTTGTTCATTTCTCCAGAATAATTTGTTTGTAAGAGTGGATCTTCATGTAATAACAAAACTTACAAGTAAATTTAAACATAAAATAGTAAAATAAAATATCATGGCAAACCTTCAATCTTTAATGTTACTTCCATGGTAGTGAAAGTGAAGTATGTTGGAAAACATTGTTGAGAAAAGTAAAGTTATACCATGTTGAAAATAAGAGAACAAAAGAAAGCAACCATGTAAAATTTGCATTAACTTTTTCATTGGAAAAATTGTATTCTTTTTATTTTTATGTTTTTCCCTTAACTAGCCAGTAAACTGGTTTTCTAATCCAAGTTTTCTATTCCAGCACTTGGTCTGCCAGCAAGCTAGTTTTCAAACCAAGGGTGCCAATAACGTCTGAAAGTTTTCATTTATTATTATTGTTATTATTATTATTATTATTATTATTATTATTATTATTATTATTATTATTATTATTATTATTATTATTATTTTATTTTATTTTATTTTTTTCTAAAAATTGATGACATGGAAAATGTTAGGCATAGACTCTATACATCTTCATATTGCTTTAAAATGTGACATGAAATTTTTTTTATGTTGACATTTTTTAGTATTGATCTATGTAGTGATGACCAATAATTGATGATAGATAGACACTTTTTGATTCTGTTCCATTCTATTTTCAAAGGTAACTCAAGATAATTTGTCAATTGCTTTGCAAAATACATGGACAAAAAATTTTATCTCCAGAATGACTCCTTATAATGAAAGTATCCTGTAAAAACTAAAAATAAACAAAACCTTTCTAGACAAGAATAATATCAACAATGCCAAAAAAATATAAATGCTAGTAACAAAATGTTAAGATGAACATTTGAATGGATATGGAATAATGCATTGCAATCTATGTAGAAATGATTGATGATTCAAAAATTAACATTATTGATAATGAAATTTTATTATGGAGAGTAAGAATTTCTTTAGATAAGTTTTATTATTATGCAAGTGGTTATGGGTTTAGCTAATTCTTGAAGATGGATGGAAATGAGTGAAATGAAATGTCATCAATTTTTTTTTATTTATGAACTGTGTAGAAAAGACTAACTGTTATTTGTTTAGGGAAGATAAAATTGTGTTTCTAAACTATTAGATAGAAATTACAAACTAAAAAACATATCTGGATAACTGAATTTTAGAGGTCCTTGGCTTCCTTGTTGTAAATAGATTTTTGCATGCATCCTTTTTATGCTAAAATTTGTGTGTTTTTCATCTACAATCTAGCCTGAATTTACATCATGCTGAGTAAGCTTATCACTATCTTCTTATTTCACTGAGAAATCAAAAGCGGGGGTTTGGAGGTGAAAACCCCTAGTGGGGTCAAAGGGTAGTGCCCCTTGCACACTCCTTATCACAATATAAGGCAGGGTCAAGGGGTGGATCACCTCAAAATTAGACCCAATTTACCACTTTTGTAACCATAGATTTGCTTTTTATTGAAGATAATTTGATAATTTCATGTTATTTTATATATCTTGATGATAGCATGTAATTCATACTAATTTTTAACATATGTAGTACTAAGGAATCATTAAACACTTGGTCTTTTGCATGCTAGTCTAAAATAGAAGGGAAGTTTGATTTATTTTCTATTTTTTAGATCATCATCATCATTTTTTAATCACAAACTTCCTCATACATGTAGACTAACAAGAAACACAGAAAATAAAGCAAATGTCTAGTTCTGAGACCGAAGTAAAATATTCTAAGTATTTCAATTGATATTTTCTATTAAAAATTATCGCTATAATTTAAAAATAATCTTAAAAATAAAAAATTTATTAAAATTTACTGATTACTCTAAGAGAAAATAGGAATTGAAATATTGAAATCACGTGCATGCTAAAAATCAATGATTTATGTGAGGCTGACCATCAATGTTGGGATGTTTGACTCACACAAAATCTGGAGCTATATGTTTATGATTTATTCTTTCTTGTTATGATATGTGTTGTATGTAGATTTTTTTATTTTGACTTACGAGATCTGTTTGACCCACATGGCTTATCTAAAAAAAAATTCACCATGATTCATCAAAATGAGTTTTAAGCATGGTGATATTGCATGAAATATTCTAAAAGGTTGCATGAATCTCTCCAAAAGCTATTTTAGTCATGAAATAACTATAGCATAAAAGTCATTAAAACCATTTATCATGCATAATAGTTTTGGTTAGCCATACTAGATCAAAATAGAATCTATTCTACATGAAACACTCTATTAGATAAAATCTCTAAGATTTTGGTTGGAGCAATAGTTTATTTAAAGAAAATCATATAGATTTTAACATTTCAATTCCTTGATCAATTGTTATTATATCTGTCATTGCTAGAAATAAACTATGCTTATCTGTGAGATCGAATACCCCACATAATTCTAGATTAGGAGTCTACCTTTAGCAATTACATAGATTGAATTGTAGGCCATTTTATTTCAACAAAGATCATCAGCATGATTCTCTCTACTTTCAATGCCATCTCCTTATATGCTTCAGCCATCCTTTCATAAATTCTAGATATTTTTGAATTGTAGTCCTATCTTGCTGCAAACTATTTGTTTTTTTCAATCAAACAGAAAAAAATAATAATAATAACTTTTAAAAAAAATAAAATTATTACAAGCATGTATGTGTGATGTGATTTGAAACAGTCGAAAACTAATTTGGTAGTGATTTTCATCTATTTCTTAGCATGTACCTTTTCTAGAATCATCCAAAAATATGTGTGATCCATTATATGTGGTTTTGGAGGTGTAGTTATATTTGTACAAATTTTCACACAATTATATTATAGTCGATCTACTTAATTCCAAATGAAAATCATTTCCTAAATATGCACGGTAGATACAAAAGCATCTATTTAGATTTATTATGAACAATTATCTTTTTTTTATTAGACTATTTTCTCTATTTAGTTTTTTCAAAATTTCATTTCTATCCTATATCAACAATTAGATCTTCCTTCATGATGTTAGCAATTATTATTTTCTACACAACAATGTTAGTATTGGGGTGTTTTGTTTTTTATTTTTAAAACAAAATTTCTAATTTCAAAAAATAAATTTTAATCTACATTACAAAAAATAAAATCTTAAAGAAACCATTAACTAAGTATCTCTTGTCATAGAATTTGTAAAGAAATATTCCTTCACACTAAGAATCTCCTTAACAGTTTTGAATCTCTTAATAACATCATGGTTCCCTGATAATGGCACCAAAAATGATGGATGTCATCAATAGCCTTCATTTAATATTAAAAATGTAAGGTTGGTGTCCAAAAGCTATATACAAAAGGAGAAAGAGATCTTTGGCAAGTGGTTCCTTTTATCACACTCCACACTTGCATGAAATTAAATTGTTGAATTAAAAATAAATGATAAACACATAAAATAGCTATAGATTTACAACAAACTGTACAAAAAAAACTATTTACAGCAATAAAAAATTAAATAATAATTGACAGTAGAATGATAATTATAGAATAAATAAATAAATAAAATAATTATACATTGATCCATCTTCCATGGAATGAGTGGTTAACTCATTATTTATAAGATAATTTATCCCAAAAAAAGGTTCAGATGGACTGCTCAGAATAATGAAAGAAAAAAGTTGTATTGATTGATTGATTATTTCATTCGAGTGTGGAAGGTTGCATTTATAATTATATATTTTCAACCAACACCTTATTTGGGAGTCACAATCTAAGATATTCTATCCTATCTCAATATTCATGGAATGTGGAGAGAGATATTTATTCTAAAAAATATATGACAACATAATCTTGATCTTCACCAAATATGGAGAGAGTTATTATTTGGAATATAATTACATAAACCTATATTTGAATACAATGTACAATAGAAAGTCTATACATAAAAACCTATGTATAGAAAGAATTTAAATGACAATCATTCTTCATGATATCTGAAACATTAGAGTAAATTGATAAATACTTCCCAAACATGTTTTTAATAGTTTTTTTAAAGTGTGTAGTAATTTTGTTGAAATCTATCACAACCTATTGAAATCCGTAGCAAGCCTGGTGAAATTCGTAGCAAGCCTGGTGAAATCCATAGAAATTTTAATGAAATCCATAGTTAATATAATATAATTTTTAGTTGGTCTATAGTTGGTCTAATGTAATACATAGCTGGTCCATAGCAAACTTGTTATAATTATAGACATCCAATTCCTAACACCATTTGTGTTGAAATTGTCAATCTTACTCGAATTGCATTCAAATGCACATTTTAGGCCAAAATCTATAAAATACCCTAAATGGTTAAAAATTATCATTTACAAATTCCAATTTAGGTCAAAGTATCCCTAAATGATGATTTTGCATTTTGTGCTTTGGATCACTCTTTTCACTTAAATTCATTGGTACTCAAAACATACCTTTGTTATTTTGTGTTGGAAACATCTTAAATAGAAATATGGTTCCAGTGCATCTAACATCACTTTCTAATTATTCTTGAGTCAAATTACAACTCAATAATATGACTTTCTGACCATTTTGATTAATTGAGGGCCAATTTTCAAATAATTGTACAAATGTTGATTAACTTTGTTTAAGGCTAATTAATCCAAATCAAGAGCTTAAGTGGATTTTCCATGAGAATTGTTGAATATTTATTTTTGAAAATTGATTCCTATTATATGCATCATCAGGTGACATCATTTCTTGGGAAGACATCCTTAGGCCATAAATGCCTCAAATATCAGGATTATCGGTCACCCATGCCTAGTTAATGCCTCCCATGCCTCTTCAATTCCCCTTCTTCCAAGGTCATGATGAAGATAATTATAGATTTAATACCAAATATTAGGATTATTCATGGCCACACATCTCAATCTTGAGATGGACAGCTATGGTTGATCCTGACCAATCTCAAAAATCTATAAATAGAGAGGCCATAGACATGAATTTTAAGCTTGAATATTACAAAGTTATAATGTTAAATTGTTTCCACAAGGCTTTACATCTGATCATAGATTTTTTTTCAAGCTTCATTGATAGGTTAGTTTAGTGATTTTGAATCATCATCCTAGGTTTTATGGAGTGTTCTTGAGACATTGGAGGAGTTTGCCACCATTGTTGACAAACACAAAGATACTTGATCAAGGGAGAACATGCTTTTGAGCCACATGGGTATGGTGAATCTATTTGGGAAGGTAATATGATGTTGCTTTATTTCATTTATTTCTTGTTATCCTTTGTAATTTCTATAGGAATAGATAGGCTTAGTTAGTTAGTTCTTTATGCATGTTTCATTATTTATGAACTAATGCTTGACTAACTTGCTTTGTAATCCTCTCTACAGTAATTCATAGCTATTGTAGCACGCCTATTGTAATCCATAGCTACTATAACAAGATTGTTATAATTTGTAGCTACTATAGCAATCCTATAGAAGTTTATGATGTAATCCATATCTACTGTAACAAACTTTATGTAATCCATATCTATTGTAGGAGTCTACAACAAACTTGTAAGAGTCCACAACTTAACCAAAATATTGGATCTTATCTCAACATTATGCTTGAATGGTCACTGTTCATATTTTTAATTATTCTTAGCTTAGTATGAACTATATATGCACTTATTGACATATTTTTTTGAATAATCATTAGTAATAGCTAATGAATGGATAACAAAAAATTCTAAAGACATAACCATGATATATACTTATTATTTCATTCTAAATAAACTATAAGTTTGAAAACTACATTTATATCTAATTCTAATGTAAGAAGAAGGATGTTATTTTATAGATATAATGAGCTATTTTATAAGTTAATCAGTGACATTCTAGGAATCAACCCCTCCATCTCTACCCACAACATCATCACCAACCATGATGTCAAGCTAGTTAGGCAAAACAATTGATGAATGCACCCTCACATAGCCCTTCTCATCAAAGAAGATCTTCAATTTCTCTTATCCATCAATTTCATCCAACCCATTGATTATCCCCAATGGGTCTCAAACATTTTACCTATCACCAAGCCATAGGGGGAATTACCATTTGACTGGACTTTTATTACCTTAACCTTGTTTGCCCAAAGGATGAATTTACTTTACCAAGAACTGACCATCTTGTTGATCTTATAGCTAGACATGAGATGTTATCTCTTATATATGGGTTCTCAGGTTATATTCAAATCTTAATTTCCCCTAAATATCAACACAAAACCATCTTTATCACCCCATGAAGAACTTTCTACTATAGGGTCATACCTTTTAGACAGAAGAAGGCTAGTATAGCCTACCAACACACTATGACCTACATCTTCTATGACCTTATTCATAAAATCATAGAAGACTATGTCGATGACCTCCTTAAGAAATCCAAATATCATAAATATCATTTGGTCATTCTTAATATTATGTTTGAACAACTCATCTATTACCATGTCTACTATAGCCCCAAAAAGTGTATTTTTGGGGTCTTATTCAGAAAACTCCTTGGATTTATCATATCCCTTTAAGGAATTTAATTAAATCCCATCAAAATTATAGCAATATTTGACATGCCTCCTCCCACCCACCTCAAGAAACTTTGTAGCTTGCAAGGGAAGCTCCAATATATTCGATGCTTTATCTCTCAACTCTTGGATCGATTCCAACCTTTAAACCACCTTCTTAAGAAGGATGTATCTTTTTAGTGGAATAACAAATGTCAAAAGGCCTTTGATTCACTTAAATATTACCTTCTATTTCCACCCATCCTCACTCCTCCCAAGGAAGATCAACTTTTTTACCTTTATATTTCTGCCATCAACCACTCTTTGGGGTAATGTTGACTCATCAAGATGAGCAGCATAAAGAGCAAGTTGTCTACTTCATTAGATTTACATTTGTAGAGTACAAGACTCAGTACACTGAAACTAAAAATCTTTACCTCACCTTGGTCTTTCTGGCTACCAAACTTTTCCATTACCTTCTCAACCACAAGACCTATGTCATAACCAATATCGACCCACTCAAGTATATGCACTTCAAGACATACCAAAATTAGCATATCAATAAATGAATCATGATTTTAGCCAATTTTGACCTTGAATTCCTCTAATAAAAGTCAATTAAAGGAAAATTCATTATCGACCAATTCACTATAGCACCTTAAGTAGATAATCAACCTTCTCCTCACGAGTTTCTAATGAATCCATCATGACCCTTTCTCGAGCAAACTTTACCTATCAAGTGACCATGTTTTTTGATGGATCAAAGTGTCAACATGGTGGGGGAGATCGTATCATCATTATCCCCATTTATGGTGAACCTCTTTCTTTATCCTTCAAGCTAGATTTCAAATGTACCAATAATATAACTGAGTATGAAGGCCTAGTGATAGGTCTCCAAACTACGTTAGCCTTGGGAGTAAAAATGATCAGCATTTTTGGTGACTCTCAACTTGTGGTCAATCAAATCAATGGATCTTATCAATTTAATAATGATGTTTTACAATATTAAAATAAACTATCTAAATCACTTTTAACATTATTTGAACATTACCATATCCAAACCAATCCATAATCTATGAACAAGTCTGTTGATATGATGGCTTCTCTCACTTCCTAGATCTCATTTCCACCCTCTGACTCTAAGCTATATGTCATTATCCATCGACTTACCCATACGTCTTATGTCAAATCAGAATCTCCTACCATATTCAATGTCGAGGAAACACAACTTGACCTTTAGTACTAGTAGACCTTCAACTATCTCAACTTTGCCATCATCCCTTCCAACATTTTTAGGAATGTTTGAAGAGTATTTATCCAGAGCAACTCATGTTATACCATACTGGGGGAATTATTTATAAGCACATTTTTGATGGTCTCCTCTTACATTACCGACATATTTATGGATCCTCTCATGCTATCAAAGAAATACATGATGAGATCTATGGGGGACACTTTAGTGGCCTAGCCATCGCTAAATGCATCCTTTGCCTTGGTTCTTATTGGCCCAACATTAACCAATATTGATGTGATTATTTGAAGAAGTGTGTCAAATGTCAATAACATACCAATTTACATCACACACCTATTCATATTCTTCAAGTATCCAAAGATTTTTAGCCATTCTCACAATGGGGTCTTGATCTTATTAGAGAAATTAAACCCCATTATTCAAAGTGACATCATTAGATCATCACTGCAATAAAATATTTCACTAAATGGGTAGATACTATTCCTCTCATCTCAATTAAAGCCAAAATAATTTTTAACTTTATCAACCATCACATTATCTATCATTTTGGTATTCCTCATAAAATTATCATTGACAATGGTAAATATTTTAAAAATAAACAAGTCCAAGGTCTATGTGATTTGTTTGGTATCATGTTAAATTTATCATTGCTTTATCATCTTCAACCAAATGGATAGGAGGAAGCTTATAATAAAACACTCAATAATATGATAACTAAAATGGTTAATGCATCTGGTCAGGATTGGCATTTACACATCCCCTTCACCTTATGGCCATATCATACTAGCATTCAAACACCTACAGTTGCTTTCCCTTTCTCTATAGTTTTTGAAGCCAAGGCCATCTTGCCTCTTGAAGTCCAAATTCCCACTCTTTACATTACCCCAAGAAAATTTATCCCAACTCGAGCTACTTGATGAATGTCTTTTAGTCGTGCTTACTCATCTTCATGTCTATAAAGAGAGAATCAAGCATGGTTATAACAATCACCTCAAATCATGAGAATGCAATATCATTGAGCTCATCTTAAAATAAAATCAACATGTCACCAATATGGATAAAAGTAAGTGGGCAAAGTTTGCTTTCAATTGGCTTGAACCTTATATCATAATACATAAGTATGGATTAGGAGCTTCTTGGTTGTCCTCTCTTGAAGGGAAACCAGAACTTGAGCCCTTCAATGCTTTGCATCTGCATACTTTTTTTTTAAACATGATTGAACTCACCTTTTATCTAACTTAAGCTCATCCCTTATTTTCACCCACATTCATCCCCTTATTTTAAGGGAAACTAATTAAATCTGAATCATGTGATTATCCATTACAACCTTCACCTAATCTTGAACATGCGTACAATGGCTCTACCCATGGCATCATCCTCATGATACTTTTCATCCTCTCATAGGATGGATTCCCATGGTCATTGTCACTTAAACCTATTTTACACATATTTAACCATATTTTGCTCTAGTTTTACCTTTATAAAGGTAAACCTTTTGAGCTTATATAATCAAATCCATGTCAATAGTAAAAAAAAAAACACAATCAATCAAAAAATCACAAAAAACCCAAAACTCATATGGGTCATTCCAAGCATTCGTAGACTACTCCCTTGAAGGAAAACTGCTAAAACATATCAAAATTGCTCAATATAAGGTAGATTATTCCCTTGAAGGATAGTTATCAAAAGCCTTAAATAAAGCTCACAAACTTAAACCACTCCCTTGAAGGATGGTTGAGTAAAGCACTTGTTAAAGCATAGCAATTTCTTGTAAGCTTCCCACATGGATCAACTTCCCCCATCCCTCCAAGCAATAATAAAATAGCAGAAGACCCATTATAAAAAATTAGAAAAAGCATAATAATTTTAGAAGCCACAATCTACTTTCATAAGTAGACTTCCCACATCAATCATTATACACTTTATATGACATGGACTTGTTTATATTGGCTCTTTTGGTAACCTACCAAAGAGGCATGCTAGTCTCACACGAAGGTTCCATTTTCATCCATCTCCCCTTTATACACTCTATAAATAAGGTATTTTGAGCTTACTTGACATTATGTGATTGAAACACCTTTTTAACTAACTAATGAATGATAATGTGAAGCATTCAAAGGACTTATGTTCGTAAGTCAATCGTACTTCAGTTTATTTTAGTCTTTGCTAAAGAATAAGCATCATGCCTTCTTTTTATTCTCTCATATCTAGTTATTGATACATTCATTGTGGCATTTGTCTCTTTGATTAGCCTATCTCTCTCACATTTAATTTATTAATCCAACTTAATTTATGTTTTTTCAAGATTCATCCACCATCTAATCATATGTAGCTCATTAAAAACATTCAAAATCTAATTATGTGTTTTCTTATGTGTTGTGTCTTGTTTAAAAATCTTAATACTAAAAATAACATATTAACCATCATAGCCAATCATAACAACATACAATCATCACAACATTACCTTTTATCACATCATAAGTCAATCAAACATCACACTTCAATCCACATCAAAAATATATCTAATCATAGATAACATCATCAAATCATCCTAATCTCATCTAAATAACCAAAAACACCAAATAATCATGAAACCTCTACCACTTTCCAATCATACATCATCTACATATGCTATCTATCACTTGCCTATCTAGTTAAGAAAGTAAAGATTCATCCACATATGCAACAACACATCTCATTATAACAAACATCTTCATCTCATAAAATCATGAACATCTCATCACCTAATCATAACATCATAATCATCCTACCATCTATCACATTCATATACCTATGATCCATTAACATATACCCATGTCATGAACATAAATTACATCATAGGCATCCATAACCATAACAATAATCACAAACATCATAATCATGTCCAACAAAGCATAAACATTATCATATCATAAAAAACATGCATCAATATTGAATAACATCATGAGCATAAATTAAATAGCCACATCATCACATGCCTAGCTAGGTGAGTACACATAAACCATAACATGTTAATCAGTTGAACATAATCATCACAAACAACATCACATCCATAAACATCAACCAAACCATAAACCATGATCACATCTATATATCATGATCTCATAATTAAAATAATGATCATATATACAAAAATGTACATCTCTCAAAATGTATATACATATCACTACATCGGCTCATAGGCTAGTATTAAAATCATATGATACATCAAAAATTACAATGTCTCATAAAAAGTATAAGCCCCTAAAGCACCACTACCTCCTAGATCCTGCCCTCTTGAGTTTTCATTTCCACCTACAGAGGCAACCCACTGGTCTAGTGTCACAATACTAGCCCCTCCAATTATCCTAGTTCTGTACTCTCCCCATTTGGGCTCATCTAGTAGATGTCTAAAAACCAAGGCCTCATAATACCAGAGCTCCTCAACTGTCACTACAAATCTTACCATCGAGATAGTCCTTAGTGGTCATATACCTGTTGGTGCTCTTCTTACCTACTTGAGAGAATCTTTCTCCTGAGTAACCATGGCTAGCTAAGCCCTTGCTTGATCCTCTCTCTAGTCAATATTACCACCTGGCCCTATACCATTTCCCTCTCTCAGGTAACTGACGCTAAAGATGCTTGTGTTATGGCTAGTGTCACACATGCTTGATCCTTCTTTGTAATTAGTGCTTATCTATCTAGGGCATCCTCATCCTTTTGATCACCACTCCCCACCTCTACATGCATATCCATGTCCTATGGGACCTCATCACCTCCAAACGTTTTTGTGTCATAGTGTGTTTGGAACCATGCAAGGTACCCATTAGTAACACCTACATCATCCATCTCAACCCTCATTGGTAGCTCCTCATGATTAATAAACACATCCTTTGGCTCTGGTGTAGGTAATGGGAACTCCACATCCTCCCTCCAATACATTGTAAACTCCTTTTGGATATATTGAATGAGGTTGAACTATCTCCTCACCCTATCAAGAGGGATCAAATATACCTCAATATCTTGCCTACCGTAGATCCACTTATAAATCTGTAGTGATAAAATATGCTTCATATGACCAGCCCACACTAGAAATATAACATATGGGCACTAAATCACATCACCCACCATAGGTGTATCTAATTGGTCCCTATACCAATTCAAATCACGTGTCCCTCCTCTTAGTCTTATGATTTCATAATTGTAGCTCCATCACATAAACCCCACCCTAAAATTCATCTAAATAAAGTCATGCCATGATAGCCCACCTGGTCAAAAAATCTAATGTTATGATAAGCCCATTAGTGTATCACAAACCCAACATTAATACCATACCTATTGTGTGCCTTGTATCCCTAGAGATCTCAATATATCTACACTAATAGGATATGTGCCCAGGCATACACTATCTGATCCATCACCATGCCTACTAAAACACCTAATAATAATGAACCTTCCACTACTCAAGTTAGGTAATGCATAATAAGTCACCACCATCATCATCATAGTGATGATCCATCTCACTCCCTTATCCATGTGATACAAGGGTGCATAATATAGGCCTATAACATGCCACCTTGCATGTATTGCATTATCACCATATAACACACCCATGTACTGGTCTCACTTCTCACCATTAATTTGTTCTATCGGATCACCTCATTTTGGTAGCCACCTGATCTAGTAAATGTCCTATAGTAAGATCATAATATCTCTATTAGGAAGTAGTAATGTGTTAGTGGCCAAATCCCATCTCTCTATGAGTGCCACTAACATAATCACATCTTGGGGCATGCATTGATAGTACCAAATGCCACCCAAGCCAATCACTAATAAATTATCCCACTCCTAGTCTATCATCACTTGACAGACCTCATCCAACAACTATAGCACTTAATCTCTCATCTATATTTACTCCCTCACATGCAAGGTTTGATACTAATGCCTTAAATCACTTAATTTGGCATGCCTTTGCCTACGAATTCAACCTACACCCTTACCCACTAACATTTATCACTTGCATACTTCACCCTTAAAACAACCTATATACCCCTTTCACTTTAACCAACCATCTTCCCATTTATCAAGCAAAATCTAAATTCTACCTCATTTCATTGATCATCGATGGTTGGCTATTGACTAGTGATAATTTTTATTACAACTATCATCGATCACACCATCAACCGTTGATGGTTAGGGTACCAAATACCAATGGTCACCACATAGTGACCTATCGATGGTGGATTATTAGGCATTGATGGTCACTTATCGATCGATGATGGTTGATATCAACCACTGATAGGCAATATGTGGTGATTTGCAGTGAACAACCCTAATCTTAGCATATTACAACTATCTAAACATTAACTGTAATTAATTTAAACCTTATCTAAACCACTCTACCCTCCCTTACCTACACTACCCCTCCCACATTTCACCCCTTCTACCACTTTCATCACAAAAACTTGCACCTAACCCATTATAAAAACCTAACCCTAAACCTAGTCCTATCCCTTGATCTACCCCACTCATAACCAAACAAATAAGCATTTAAACAACAAATATTATAAATTTAAATTTCACCCCCTACCTCATTCTATGATTACTGATGTAGAAGACCTTTGGGCACCATCATCACTTGTCTCCACACCTTGCCCTATCTTCTCTACATCCTTGATAGTCAAACCTCACCTAGTCAATCTCAATAAACCTCACACGCTCAACTCATGATCACTTAACTTATCACCTCAAATTGCCATCATTTCTTCTGACAAATACACAAATTCTAAGCATCATGGGTTTCAAATGCCAAATGACCACAAAAACAACTTTGGTGTACATTTTAACTTCTCCCTTTTAAGGTTGACTTTTGACCATTGATAGTCATTGGGTAACCACCAATGGTTGACCCTGATCACTGATAATCGACCTCATAAATTTTTTACCTTTACCATTAAATTTTTTTCAACAAATTCCTTACCTCTACCATACCATTGGAGCTTACCTACTCCAATAGACACACCAACCATAATATTGATCATTTTTTACTAACTTTCACATATTTTGTGATGACCTTATATTAGTCACTTTGACCACTATGAATACTTTGCCATTTTAAACAACTTGAACTCACACTACTTTTGTGTACAAACCACATGTGTCTTTCAAGGATCACTTCCTACCATAGATACATATGAATACATTGACCTTACCTAGAAGACTTGCATTTACAAGTATAACCTAACTGGCATGCCTAAATATGGTCACTTGGTCTACTTATCACTTGTCCTTCTAATACCACCTATTTTACCAACTATCTCAACCATGGAAACCTATTCAATGCATGATATGTGATATCACATTTAGTCGCATTTTTTGTGCTTCGATTCTCAACCCAACCAATGTTATCACCCACTTAACCACTCATCAAACCCATACCTAATTATGTTTCCCCTCATCAAATCCTAGTTTGATGGGGGATACCCATTCCCATACTCAAGGCAATCGAACCTTCAACCCAACCTTCCATTTTTTTTACAGCTTATTGATACAAATTGTACAACAAAAAGGGGTAAAATATAGACACTAAAAATCCATATACTACTATCCTAGATGTCGTACCAAATCTTAGACCACCCCTAGACCCCCTTAAGACCACTTCACATCCTTTTAACTGTTAAACATAAGTCACCCCAACTAAATTTGACCATTCTACCTTTGACCTGTCGACTACCCATGGTCAACCCTTAACCTCTGATGGTTAGACCTGACCATCAACAGCTATCCTTTAACCACCTAAAGGGTTAACTCTAACTCAACTCCACCTTATTTTTATTCTTATCCACTTGCATAATTATGCATATTAAGACTAAAATTAGATGACCTATTAACACCTTTTTTGAACTTAGTGTTTCACCTCTTCCTTCTATATAAAGAAAGGAAAAAGAGGTGAAAGGGAGGGAAATAATCATTAGAGAGAATCAGCAATTATCAAAGCTTCTTGTATCATAACTTCTTTTGTAGGTCTTCTTATGGTGAAGCCAAGAGAGATTTTAACAAGCATTACAAAGAGCACAAGTGCTACAATCCATAAATCATAGCCAAGATATAAACACTTTGCCAAAATTGCTCCAAACTCTATATTAAGTTGTTAGCCACTCACCTCAACATTCTTTATATAATAGAGCTACATATCTATTTTAAGTAACAATTTATGTTGTTTCTATCTTAAAACCAACCTCCATTCTAAACCCTCCTCCTAGAATCACTCATCCACCTTCTAAACCAAACCTACCCTTACCTCAGCCAAATATAACAATAACCCCCAAAAATCACTTAACCATTGACAGTTTCCCCAAACCACAAATGGTAACCCAACTTCCAATAGTTACTTAACCACTGATGGTTCACCCAACCATTGATCATCATTATGTGATAATTCTAATATCAAGCCAATTCTACCTATCAGACCCTAACCAAATCATACTTTTTGACCTTCTACCTGATCATAAAACATCAACCTATATTCTGAACCATGTCTAATTCACTTAGCATTAATATCTATTCATTTATTTCTATAAATAGGCAAATTCATCTCTTTCAATAACTTCTTGTATTTAATTTCACTATCCTCTGTTATTCATGCAAATGATTTATCTTTCATTTTTAAAACTTGGTTTTTTAAAAGTGTGGATTGATAGCCTTCAAGGAAGCTTGTGCTTCTTGGATCTAGCTTTATAAGTAATCCATCCTACTATCTAACTAATCAACCATCTCTTTAGTTATTTCTTATCTGTAGGTCATTCCTCCCTAGACAAAGAGGAGTATCTACAACCATCTGGATCATGGAGTGCAAACCAAATTCAGGTTCTACTAACCTCACCCTTCTATTAATGTTTACAACTTTCTTCTTAAGAAATAAATCAAAATTTATGTGAAACACATACTATTAGGTTTAAACAATATCTTAACATAAGAATGGGTTTCCATAATCCTACTATTCTTAACTTTGTTGAGTTATCAAAAATAATATACACAATAAGTGTTTTACAAACCCATAATAAACATTTATACATGGTAGGTTTCACATTAGCACAATTATCATTGAGAATTTGAGGAGAAATTTCACATTCTGATCATTTCATCTTAACTTGACTATGTTATCAAGAGAGTAATAACATGCAAAATATTTACACACCAAATACAAGGGAATCATGCATAAAAATAAAACCTTATTTCAATGCCTTACATTCATTAGCAAGTGAGTATATTAAATGTGGAATATAAATTATAGTTTCTAAGTACCCATAAAAAACCACACCAATTACTACTTGAAACATAACTCCCACTCTTATATTACACCTCCTAGAATAGGGTATTAATATATAGAGAGAGTGTAATTATATACTAGATTCTTTTTTTCAATATTTGATCAAACAAAAAGATAATATTCATAACAATACTAGCATCCAAACTTTTAAATCAAGTTCCATGTGAAAATATGCACATTCAACATTTCATGAAGTCTAAGTTTTCAAGAAAAATCATGTTGTCCATGTTCTCAAATCCAAACCAACTAGTACAGTCAAGTATAAAATCAAATGAGTGTTTCAAAAGAAGCTTCATTAAATTATAACCAACATTGACACCTAGATTAATTAGAAAATGATAGACTTGGTCCTATATCTGAGTGTACGTAGTTAGTGAATAGACAAAGGGTCAAAATTCCAAACATTTAATTTCCTTTAGCTAGAATACAAAGGTATAGAGTTCAAATTAATTTATATTTAGAAAATTGAAAAAGTTCAATAAATTAAACAAGGTTCAAGTTTTGGATATAGGGTTTAGTAATAACAATCGAGCATCTCAAAAGGGCACAACTTTTAAATATTTAGTATTGATAAACATATGAAGCATTGGAAAAATGACAATGGTTAAAGAAAATGCTAATGGTCAAGCTAAATGCTAGGGGTGAAGGAAAATCAAAATCATGTCATTACCTAGTTAAATCCCTATTCTCCTTATATATTAAGTTTTTAAACAGGGGGTAAGAACTTACCTAGTTATTAGTCCTTCAATCCAAAACTAATTCTAATCATAGTTTGCCTCTATAACTTACCAATCCAATAATGGCAATGAACAGAACCTCCATCTATAATTTTCCAATCCACCACTAATAGTGATGACTGAGAATAGGAGAGGGGAAAGAAAGCTCTTGAAAGGATGTGAGTTTGAAAATGAGTATAATGATATTCATCTTAAGCAAATTATTATCCATGAATGCATTTTCAGAAAATAAACAATCATGATTAAGACAAACAACAATGGTTAAAACAAATGCCAATATTTTAATAGAGGATCTGATTGTTAGGACACCACACACTCTACAACTATGTAAAATATAATAGAATGCAATTACATAGAGAATTAAACAAATAAATCCTCAACATGCATGAGACAAAATACATTATTTATGTGGTAGAACCTTAGCAAGCTAAGGAAACATCCATAGTGTAAGCTATTAAGTTTTATTAATTCTAAGATGAATAGATTACATGTAAACTTATTATGTAAATTACATGTAGACTCCTCAAATACAAATATGCCTAATTGGCAAAGAACTGTTAGGATTCCTCCTCCTAAAAATAGAGTGTAAAATGCCATTATGACTTTTCTTCTAAAAATAAAATTTGGTGGAATTCATCTTCCTAGAAATATGGGTTTGATGTTATTTCCCCCTAGATGCTCATATGACAAAAGTGGGGGGATTCCCCATCCTATCCCAACTCTGCGCCTTGCTCCCCCATCCTCGCCCCCGCCCCACCCGTTGCCCACATAGCCCTTGTAAAACTAGGCTATAAACCGCACCACAAAAGGGTCTAAAATTTAACTTTGTTATCACATATCTAACAATCGCTTTCTTTTCAAAAAATTCTCCCTAATATCTTGCTGACTAACTCATAACCTTTTCTTCAAGCCAAGAGAAGCCAAACACCATTTTAGCTTCAATAAAAAAACTAGTTTTGTGAACATATCAACACTATTTTCCTCTATGTGAATCTTTTCAATTGATACTTTTCCTTCATCAATCACTTGTCTAAAAAGATGTTACTTTACTGCAATATGTTTTATCTTACTATGATAAACTAGAATCTTGACAAAATAAATTACCCTCTGACTATCACATAATACCTTAATTTTGTATTGATCTCTTCCAACTTGACCCAACAGGCCCTTTAGCCAAATTACCTCTTGACAAGCATGATAGGCAGCCACATATTTTGCCTCATTAGTTGATGCAATAATAATCTTTTGAAGGTTTAACATTCAACTAATAGGTCCACTTGAAAATGTAAAAACATAACCAAATGTTGATCTTATTTTTCCCAAATCTCCTAAAAATTCAGAATCAACATATCCACAAATACAATCACTAGTTCTATTATAAGTGATACAATAGTCACTTGTGCCTTGTAAGTAGTGAAACACCCACTTCACTACTACCTAATGTTCTTTACCTATATTTTCCATATATATACTAACAACTCCATCTCCATGTAAAATATCTAGCTTTTGTATATACCATAACATATATTAAACTTTCTACAGCATTATCATATGGTACATAAGACATATACTCCTTTTCTTCATCATTAATAGGACATAAAATTGAATAAATCTTGAAATGTGAAGCAAAAGGGATACTAACTGGTTTCACATGATTCATACTAAATTTGGTTAGTATTGTTTTCTAATACCTTTGTTGGGATAATCAAAGCTTACCATTTCTCTTGTCTCTATGTATCTCCATGCCTAAGATTTGTTTTGATGCTCCTAGATCCTTCATATCAAATGTCCTAGCTAGATGAGCATTTAAACTATTGATTTTTGCCATGATTTTGCTAGCTACAAGTATATCATTAAATAAAATGCCAATATAATGAATGGACCATTGTCCAAAAACTTGAAGTAAACACAATGATCATACTCACTTTTAACAAATTTATGGCTCCCCATAAAGGAATTAAACTTCTTGTACCATTGTCTAGGTGATTTTTTCATGCCATACAATGATTTTCTAGGCTTTCAAACAAAAACTTTCTTGTTATCTTATACAAAACCCTCAAGTTGTTCCACATATTTCCTCTTCTAAATCTATGGGCAAGAATAATGTTTTAACATCTAATTGCTCCAACTCTAAATCAAGTAAAGCCACCAATGCTAAAACAACTCATATTGAAACAAGTTTAACAACTAGTGAAAAAATTTCATGGTAATCAATACCTTCTTTCTGTATAAATCATTTTGCCACCAATCTATCCCTATACCTTTCAACCTTTTCATTAACACCTATATTTCATTTGTAAACCCATTTTCAGCCAATAGGTTTTCTAGTTTTTGGAAGTTCTACTAGGTTATATGACTTGTTTTTAACCAAGGCATTCATTTCCTCTTGCATTGCCCTTTTCCATTTGGAACTATTTGTATCTTCCAATGCTTCCTGATAACAACTAGGTTTCCCATAATTACAAATCAAAAAAATTAAAATATTGGGACTGTACTTACTAGGAGGATCCCTGACCCATGTAGATCTCCATATTAATTGTGGAGGTGTTTCCACATGTTCTAACATCTACTCTGACTAATGAGGTGTTCCTTAAGTTGTAAATTTTCAACATCTTCACCATCAAAAAATGGTTGAATTTACTCATTTTTAAAATTTGAAGATGGCTCAATTTCAACCCTGACATGTTGATGTTTTGGTTCATGTTTTTCTTTCATTTCTACATCTAGTGTTAGAAAATATGATTCATCAAACTATACATCTCTACTAATGATGATCTTGTGGGTAGTATAATCGCACACTTTGTATCCCCTAACACCATCTCCTTCACCATACCCAATAAATATGCAATTCTTGGATCTTGGGTCTAACTTTGAAAGCTAATTCTTATTAGTAAGAGAATAAGTATTACAACTAAAAAATTTCAAATATGTAGAATCACATGGATGACCTATCCATACCTCTTAAGGAATCTTATAGTCTATTGAAACTGATGGTGAGAGATTTACTAGATAACATGTTTGAAACTACTTCTACCCATAAAGCTTGTCCAAATTTGCATTGATGAGCATGCTTCTTGCTCTCTCTAGAAGATTCATATTCATACAATCAACAACATCATTTACTTGTGTTATATAGCTAGTGGTTTTATGCCTTTCAATCCCAACTTCCTTACAATAGTTATGAAACTGCAATGCTTTGAACTTGCCTCTATTATTTATTATTAAAAATTTGATTGACAACACACCCCTTATAAAAGTGGGCTATAAACCGCACTACAAAAGGGCCCAAAATTTAACTTTGTTGTCACATATCTAACAATTTCCATTTTGACAATAATTTCCACCTAATATCTTGTTGACTAACTCATCACCTTTTCTGCAAGCTAAGAGAAGCCAAATACCATTTTAGCTTCTTTAACAAAATTGGTTTTGTGAACTTATCAACATGATTTTCCTCTATGTGAACCTTTTCAAGTGTTATTTTTCCTTCATCAATCCTCTGTCTGACAAGATAGTAATTTACTGCAATATGTTTTCTTATACTATGATAAACTGGATTCTTGGAAAAATAAATTGCACTTTGACTATCATAGAATACCTTCATTTTGTATTTCTCTCTTCCAAATTCACCCAATAGACTCTTTAGCCAAATTGCCCCCTGACAAGTATGATAGGCAGCCACATATTCTATTATTCTGCCTCAACAATTGATGCAACAATAGTCTTTTGAAGCTTCGACATCCAACTAATAGGTCCCCCTCTAAATGTAAAAACATAACCAGATGTTGATCTTCTTTTGTCCAGATCACCTGCAAAATCAGAATCAACATGTCCACAAATAGAATCACCAGTTCTGTTATAAGTAATGCAATAGTCATTTATGTCTTGCAAGTAACGAAACACCCACTTCACTATTATCAAATGTTCTTTACTTGAATTTGCCATTTGCCATATATCTACTGACAACTCCATTTGCATATGAAATATGCACCTAGACCCTCTTCAACAATAGTGGCCACCCCCCCACACTCCCTCTTGTAAAAGTGGGATATAAATCGCACCGCAAAAAGTCAAAAAAATAAATTTGTTATCATATATCTAACACTAATGACGATCAACCAGGGTCCAACATCTAGCATGGCGGTCCATGCCAAACACAGTGACTAATTACGCTCAACACCCTGCTCATTTTTTCTATGAATCAATGATTTAACTTACGTATTTCACATTCTTACGGATTTAATATTTATCACAATCCGACATCAAATGTCATAAATTGCCTTGTGCGAACAAGGCCCAGGACAATACAATCCGACTTCAAACGGCCTAAATTGCCTTGTGCTAAAAAGGCTCAGGACAATGCAATCCTCCGAAATGTCGTCAACAAAGTATGATATAAGCTAAACTGATCGAGTATCCCAATGTATATATAATTATAATACGTTAATATACAGAATCATAATCAGGATTTATAAATAAGCCTCCGAGACTCTGTTTGTGGCAATCTGAATTTTTCATTTGACTTTCTGGTTATTCAAAATGAGAAAGTCAATAATTCTGGTGATGCTACTCATAGTTTTAGCCCAGTCGGTTCGTCCTTCGCATCAGCTCAGTCGGCGTCGAGTTTTGTCAAAAATTGCGAAGGACAGAAGGTCTCGTCTTAACACACAGCCACAGAAATGGACTGCTCCTTCAATTAGCAGTCAATATTCATGGAGGTTGAATGAATATTCTCAAGATGGACTGCAGGAGAATGACAGGATCACTGCGCTGCCTGGGCAGCCAACAAATATAACGTTTGCACAGTATTCGGGTTATGTGACGGTTGATGAACAGGCGGGCAGAGCTCTCTTCTACTATTTTGCAGAGGCAACTGAAGACCCTTCTACCAAGCCTCTGCTTCTGTGGCTCAATGGAGGTATGTTGTTCTCTCACTCTTTAAATTTAATACCATGGAAATGGTGCATTACTCATTATTACATTTCAGGGCCGGGATGTTCATCGTTTGGGATTGGAGCAATGACTGAATTGGGACCGTTCCGCGTACAACCGGATGGCAAAACACTGTATAATAATCCCTATGCCTGGAATAAAGGTCTATCAAATATTTCTCTTCTTATAATTGCTTACATTTATTACTATAATCCAATGTTTCTCTGCATCAACAAATTCATTTATGTCTTTTTTGACAGTGGCAAACACCTTATTTTTGGAATCACCTGCCGGGGTTGGATTTTCTTACTCCAATACATCGTCTGATTATAGAAATGGCACTGATGATAACACCGGTATAATGTTTTAATCTTTGCATTCTTGAGATTTTTTTTATAATGTTTCAAATTTTATATATGAAACGAATGTTTTGATGTAAAATATTGCAGCTCGAGATTCGTACACGTTCCTCCTGAATTGGTTTGAAAGATTTCCACAGTATAAGAATCGAGATTTTTACATAACAGGGGAAAGTTACGCTGGTAAGTCTTGGGAAATATTGTGGGGTCATGATTACTCAGACACAGAATGTGTTTTTCAATTTTTTTTTTCTGTATAATGGTGGGATGTTATAATTAAGAGAAGTTGGTTTAAGTTGGGTTAAGGTTAATGAAATAGATAATTTTAATTTTTAATATTAAATCTTTGTTCTAGAAAAATTAAATTGTTAGAAACAAAAAATTTATAATTGAATTGCATTTTTTTACAACATTAAGAGTACATCTAATAAATTTTTTTTTCTATTTCTATTATTTGTAAGTGCAGGCTTTTATATTCCACAATTAGCAGACACAATTCTTAAGAATAACAACTCCCGGACATCGTTCATAAATTTCAAGGGAGTTATGGTGAGGTTTTTTACATTTTTATTTTTTAATTTTATTTATATTTATTTAAATAATTTATAATATTTTTGAAATAATTATATTTTTATTTATAATTTGATGTTTTGGATCATTATTAATGATATTCGTAATAAAATTAATTTTTTTGAATTATTAATCTTTTCTCCTCAATAAAAATTATCGGGACTGATCTAAAAGTGGAATTATAAATGAATATACAATTATATTAAAAATATTAAATATAATTATTTATGTAAAAATAAAAAAATAAAACATAAAATTTTATTAATATTTAATAGACATTTATAATTTATATTAAATCATTTTTTAGTTTTGTAATTATACTTTATGTTTAATGATTAAACAAAGAAAGGTAGAAGTATTTTTATATTGTGAAAAGTTTATTTTTATTTTTATATTATTATTCTAAACAATGTATATATAATTATTTCCATATTTAGTATAGAAATACTTATATATAATTTAATAGTATTATATTAGATGGTGATAATATTTTTATAATATTTTAATTTTTTTAGGTTTTTATATTATGATTTTTGGTTTTTCAATTTGTTATATATTATGTTTTAATAATTTAACTTATATAATTTAAGGATGTTTCAAGTGAAGGTTGAAAATATTTTTATAATTATTAAACGTTTTAATTATTATTTTAATTTCTTAAATATTATATTAAGTTTTTCTTTTTTTATTTAAACAATATATTAAAAGTATAATTAAAATAGTATAAATATTTTAAATATATTTATTTAAAAAAATGTTAAGATATATCAATTTTGAGATTGTTAGTTTCTATCTATCAAATATTACATTGACAGAATTGATTATCTTTTCTACAAATTTATGTTCTTTTATAATAAATGGTCTCAATCTAACTAGACCATTCTATATAAACTATAAAAAATCTTTTAATAAAAAAAGAACTTCAAATTTTATTATATATTTAAAATATTATTAATTTTTAATATTTCTTTTATAAACATCAAATTTAATATTAAAATTATCTTATTATCATCAAATAAATATCAAATCTAAAATCATCCTTTAATTATTAATATTTTAGATGATCCATTTCATTACTCAACTGATAGACATTCCGGTATTTAAATATCTTTAAAGATAAAATCACTTTCTTAATAGATAAGATGACAACCCCTCATCTCTTTCTTTTAAATAAAAAATATTACAATATATTAAAAAAGAATTATTATTCTTATTTCATAAATGTCATGTCTTGGTATTTTTCTTTGTTGTTACAACATCGTTGGTGTCCAAGGACACAAAGTCCACCTCAGCTTCCAGCTTGGGCAATTTTGTTTGCGTAACAGATACAGTTTTGAGGAGAATAGCATATATGATATATTCACTCTCTCATTTTTAGTAATCTCTGGAACTCGTGACTATGCAGATCGGAAACGGAATTATGAACGATGAGACGGATAATTGCGGTCTCGCAGATTTCATCTGGTCGCACGCATTGATCTCAGATGAAGATTATGCAAATGAGCGTTGCACCGATTCAAACTATCCACCTCGCAGTCACACATTTGGCTCTCGAGCGGTGTCAACTAGAGGACAAATAAACCCTTATAATATATACGCCCCACTCTGCCCTTCCCATCCTGACGCCATCTGGGCATCTTCTACTTCTGCTGTAAGAAATAAACAACATGCATATATATATTTGGGTTTTTTTTTTCCAAAAAATTATATGATTGATGTTTCAAATTATATTCGGTGATTCATCATTAAGAAAAAAAAAATATGATAGATTCTGGATCAAAAATTTTAACACAATTTTTGTGTGAACATATATCATAGACTATTATAATTTTCAATAAACTTTAAACATAAGATTGGATTAAACCAAAAAAAAAATTAAACAATCATTTTAAGGTCTAATTACCCTCTATTTTCTTGCAGGATGCGATTCCATCAGATGGATTAGTTGGCTTTGATCCATGCACTCCTGGCTATGTATTAACCTACCTCAACACACCAGAAGTGCAGAGTGCTCTTCATGCAAATGTAACGGGCTTGCCTTTTCCATGGGATGAATGCAGGTACGAAAATTTCCTGGAGAAATCTGAGTTACTTGAGAGACTTGTAAGGTTATAATCGATTAACTATTATGTATTCCAAACAGTGATGTGCTTTGGTACGGCACCTATGCAACCACCATGTTTCCAATATACCGAAGAATGATGGCAGCAGGATTGAGAATACTAGTTTACAGGTAAAAAGGAAAAAAACATTGTGTTTTTGCAAAGCGTTATGATTAAGATTGGGTTGTCATAAATAATTAATACTATACACTTATGGTTGTAGTGGAGATGTGGATTCGGTGGTTCCTGTGACCGGCACGAGATATTCCATCAATGCTCTGAAGCTTCCAATAGAGAAATCATGGTATCCGTGGATGAATGGAGAAATAGATGTGGGGGGATACAGTGTAATATACAAGGGGTTGACGTTTGCAACTGTGAGAGGAGCAGGGCATGAAGTTCCCAGCTATCAGCCAGCCAGAGCTTTGACCATGACCAAATTCTTCTTGGCAGGAGAGCCCCTTCCATCTTAGCTTTATTTACAAGCTATAAATCTTTAATATTGGCATTTAAATATTTTCATTGCTATAATTTATTGTTTATCATTGATGCTGGAGAACTTATCACAGTTTAATTTGTTATTAATTAGGATTGACATACTCAACAATATATGTGCCAATTTGCTTCGCATTTGGCAATGTAGACCTTATCCAAGAGTCATGCATGGAAGATAAGCCACCTAAATCCAGTTATAAATCTTTAAAAGTTATAAAAATGTTAATGCTCATATCCAATAATAGCTTTTAATTCTACCTCACATTGATATTATATCAAGTTTATTTAGCATTGATTTTTAATATTCAAGGAAAATATTAATAATGAATATTTATAATTGGGCAAGTATTACGAATTTTCTAATTTGAGTTGTTTATGTGAATAATATCAGGTTACACAACAGTTTGCCAAAAAACTTATACACATTAAAGTTTCTCGTTCGAATAGTCAAACGATTTTCAATTCTAAATATTTTTTTCTCTTGAATCACAAAAAAAAATGATATAGTATTTAAAACAATCTTTAGATTGCCACATATTCAATGGACCCTAAGATCGTACTTACCAAAATTTTGGAAGGAAAATTTTTAATTTAATAAAATTTACCATTACCCAAATGTTTCAGATGTACTAATAAATATTCAAAATTAAACATTAATCTTCAACCTAACAAGATTCAAATTCAATTTGTTGACAATTGGGCTAATAGAAAAAGTTTTGAATAATCAAGCATTAGTAGATACAAACTAAGAAATTTATTGATCCAATTCAAAACTTTTCGAATGTTACACTTTATAACATACAAGTAAATCTATTGATCTAATATAAAATATTTTTGTAATCATTTTTGTAATTTTATACAGCTATCAATTTTTATTAAATAGAATTTTTTCCTAAACCATGATGTTTATCCACCCTTGTAAAATTTTTTTAGACTAACAATGTTCTTCCATCTTTGTGATAATTTTTTAAGTTCATGATTTTTTTTAAGAAATTGAGATAATTTTTTAAGCCTACAATATATTTACATCAATGTGATGTATTTCTAAATTTGTGATATTTGTCTAAACCAATGATATTTTTTTATCACTATGATACTTATCTAAACATGCAATGCTTATCTAAAATCACAATGATTTTTAATATATTGTAACACTTTGGTTTTTATAGAATGCAATACTTTCCTAAGAGTGATGGTTTTTTAGGAATATAATTATTAAAAAAATGAATGCTTTTACATCTTAATGATACTTTTACAAGCATGCAGTGTTGCCTAACAAACCAACTACAACACTAATACAAAATATATCTTTACAATAAAATGGAAACTAAAGGAGCACAATTCTGGAAGCAAGAGAGGCATTGGAAATTCCTTGTTTGAGGGCCATATACTTGGCTGTTCTAAGAAAAAGTGTAGCAAGAAAGACACATAAAGGAGTGGTAGCCCCATTAGAGGTGCAACCAACAAAAATCCATTAAGAGGAGAGAGAGAGTCACATTCGAGAGCACGATAGAGCTGATGGAATACTAAAAACTGAAACCCAGACAAACAAAGGGTTTGCAAAGCTAAAGACCCATTCTTGAAGCATAGCCATTTGTGAAAGCAAGCTTCTACTTTTGATTCGTAAACAAAAACAAGCAAAATCTTGCATGTGGAACACCCTTCAAAGCTTCACATTTTTTTTTTCATGTATAGGTGCATTCTAATTGGTTTATTTGTTTATGTAAATATTAACCAAAGTTATTAAACTTTTCATGTGCAAGTCTAGGGCTGAGCTGATATAAAATAGAATATAAAAGTAAAGTTTATTAGTTTAAAACTTTAAAAAACAAAACAAACTTTAAATTTTTTAGCTTGAGAAATATTAATTACGTAGCTCCTATACCATGATAACTCGATAGTGAAAATTTTGGATGAACTTTCATATTTTCATTATAAATAATGATATAAAAAGAAATTTCTACAGCCATCATAATTTTTAATTTGACTTATTTTTTCGTATTTATATTTAAAATCTAATAATACGATATCTAAAACTCCAAATCAAATTTTTAACTGAAAATTTTGAAAACCTCTTTATATATATATATATATATATATATATATATATATATATATATATATATATATAATAATTTATATAAATTTTAAATTAAACTTTAAAACTTTTTTAATTTTTATCAAACTTTTATAAACCAAATTAATTCAATAAAATAAAAACTGTACTTACCGAGAAGGTGAAAATTGGTATATTGATGGTCATACATCACAAATATTTTTCTTGAAAGATTTTAAAATTTCAAAAATAATTGTTTTCATATTTTTGTAATTGTAAAAAAAAGCACAGTGCTTAGTATAAATGATGCTTCTATCTCATACTTATGAATAAAGTTTTTTCATTTTGAACTAGTGTATTTAATGTCTACAACATTTATGACATCGTTACTTTAAATCATTAATAAGAAATAAGGATTATAAATTTATTTTTACCTTTCCCTTAATTTTCTATTTGCCACTATCTTTTGAAATAAATCTTAACAATTAGAAAATTCAAATATATAAGAAAGTTGTGCCCATGTACAAGGATCTACTTATAAATAAGTATTATTGACAAGAAAAATACATTTCACGTTATAAGTATCATGTATCATTTTTCTATCATATGCATCAATGTCTTTTTCATATATCATCAAGTATATAGAAAAGATGAACTTATTCCATATATCATCAGATATTTAAGAAATGAGAGGATATCATGAGGTTTGGTATATTATTATGAAAGTGTAATGAAAATGAAACTTATTATAGTAATAAAGGACCAATCCATATCTCACAAATAATTTTGTTCACAATCAATAATAATGACTCAAGATTTATTCTTCTAGACACAATTTCTTCATGATGATAACTATGTATCATAGAAAACTAAGATGAAAATAAATTTGGAATTTCAATATATTTGGCCAATTGTTGATGTCACATACATAACATGGCTCAAACACTGACTAATAATAGAAATTTGGCAAAGTAAAATGGAAAGAGAAGTTATTTAATATGTTCAAAGTGTTAGGGGAATTCTAACCTCATATCTGAGACATTGTATTAAAGCATATAAATTGGTTTCATATGATGACCAACATGAAATACAATTATTTTTTCTAAAAAGAGCTTAAAATAAAACCCTTTCATTTGAAAATGCTTTAAACAAAATTGTGACAAAGTAAAATAAAAGTGAAAATTGATGATTATGTTCAAAGTATTAGATGAATTCTAACTTCATATCTAAAATATTAAGTTAAAATATATAAAATTGTTCCATATAATAACCAATCTAAAATACAATTTTAAAAAATAAAAAAATTAAAACAAAACCCCTTTATTCAAAAATACTTCAAACAAAATAAACTTAAAACAAAACCTCTTCAAATACTTCAAATGAAGTAACTTCATTCTAAACCCCACATAAAAACTTCAAACTAAGATGACTGGAAGGGAGGGACTTCCCCCTCAACCCCAAACCCAACCCCAAAAATCTTCACCTTCCCGCTGCTTATGGAATGACCTCTATGTCAAATGAACATCATTTATTTTGTTTGCACTTGCATGTGGGTTTGTTCAAAGGCTGAAGGGAGACATTTTGGCAGTAATGATCTTCTCTCTGAAAAGAAAAAAGAAACAATATATCTTTACCTTTGAAGGTAGCCCGTTAGAGATAGTCGAGGAGTACAAGTACCTCGAGCTTGATTTTCACCACAAGCTCAGCTAGGAAACGTGTAGAGCAAAAAGAATCCAAGGAGGATGGAAAGCGTTGTACTCACTTCAAAATAGGTGTAGGATTATGGAGTTATGGGATTGGAAGACTAAGAGAACACTCTTCAGTTTGTTGGTTATCCCAGTGATTCTTTATGGGTGTGAAATTTGGGGCAGCAGTATGTAAGATCAGAAATGGAAATAGATAGAGAGAATCCAGAAACACTTCATCATAAGCAGTCTCAAAGTCAAGAATTCGGTGCCGTATGAGATCCTACTTGCTAAAACGGGGTCCTTCCCCCTAGAGTCATCGGTGATGATACGGTTACTAAGCTACCTCAAAAAGATTCAAAACATGAAGAAGCACAGGTGGCCTAGACTAATTACGGAGGAAGAGCTAACTAGAAGAAAGAACACTTGGAGGAAGCAAAATGACAAATGGGTAAAGAGGTGGGATATTAGCATGTAGGAGTGCCCAAATATTAATGAAGAAATTAAAAAATATATATGTGAGAAAAAAATTCAAGTGCATCATGTGGACAAAACGAATGGGTTGTAAAAAGAAATACTACCTCAAAGAATTCAACCCCACAAGTGATTTTGAAAAAAAAACCCTATATCGGAGCAGACATTAAGTGGAAAGTGAAAATGTTGATTGCCCAACTTAGGATGAGCTCTCATCATCTTAGGTGTTAAATGGGTAGATGGCTAACTCCTAAAGAGGATTGGGAGGAGAGAATATGCCTCATTTGCAACAAAGGTGTGGTGGAGACGGAACGATACTTCCTCTTAGAGTGCGAGGCATACAAAGACATCTGATACAGTTATGGTGAAACTTTGAAAATCACCAACCTGGACACCCTATTTGAAACAACAACGCTGGATCATACGGTGAACCTCATGATCAAACTTCACAGCAGAAGGGAAGATCTCAAAGAGGAAGTTCAAGCAACTTAGAGAACATTTTGTGGTTGAGGTCTCATTCTGAAGAGGATGTGTGTGACTGATGAGTCCCATAGGCTATTGCAGTCTCGTGAACATTATTAAAATCCTTAATTCATTCATTTGAAGTTGAGGAGAAGTCATAGTAGGGGTTACGTGGACAAACAGTTTCGACAAGTAAGCCATTCTATATTGTCATGTTTACCTAAAAAAATTTACAATATTTCCACACCTTTAATTTATGTTTGAGTTGGGCTGTAGATGTTTAGGCTTGGAGTGCAAAAATATTTTGTTTGATTTATTTGTTTTAGTTCATGATTTTTAAGTATTTCGCTGGTTGAACAAATTGATCTTTTTATATGATAATATAAGGTATGGGGATTCATGAACGCTTTTTATCAATGACTTAAAAAATCTTAAGGATGTGGTCAAAAGAATGAGTAATGTTTTATGGATAGAATACTTTGTCTATAATTTGATTCGCCCTATCAAACGAGTAGATGTTTATCCCTTTCAACAATATCAAATCTAATAATTATATAATGAAATATTTTTAATGAAAAAATACTTATATATTAATCAAAATATGGTAAAATATTAATCATATAAAAAAAATAGAAAATTCACACCATAATCATCACAAAGACACCTCAAAACATCACATCAAGCAGAGAACAATACAATTAATCTCGACCTTAAAAAATATAACTATACATATACTTGCACAAAATGAAACCAAAAGAAGCTAAAATCTCTTCAACCTCTTAACATAACTTGGATTTAAATAAACGTATGTTTTATATTATTTTTTGTAAAATATCTTTGATTTTCATGTGAACTTAATAGTAAAAGGGTATCTCTATGGTAAAATGGGATTATAAGCTTGCTTCAATAACTTCTCTGTTAAATATTACTCAGTGGAATGCCATTCAAGTTAGGATAAATTTATCATAATCTTAGAGTCTTCATATTTGAAATGAAAAATATTTTTGTTAGATTTATCATAATTTACAAACCCCCAGCAAACATCATTCTAACATATAAGTTGAATATATTCAAAGCTTATGAGAGGTTTTGATTGTTTTATCTCTTACAATTTTTAAGATAATTTAGACAAAGTTTTTAAAATTATAGATTTTATTGATGTATTTATTATTTATATAATTAATTAAATTAACTTTAAATTAATTATATTTTTATAATATTTTATATTATTTAATAATTAATAAAAATTATTAATATTCTGATGGCTTAATGAGTTATACTTAATTTTTATTATAATTTATTTTAATCTAAAATAATTAGTAGAGTAATTTTGATTGGTTAGTCATAAGTTAATTGTTTGAACTAAGAATAACTTTAGTATGATGCTAAGTTTAATTAGAAGTTTCTCATTACACTTTAATTAATGTACTTTCTTATTTAAATGCACATTTTTGGTAATTTTTAATTAAGTCGAAGGCTTATACAGTGAAGAACCTTTGTAGATTCGTCTCACAAAAACCAGAATAGGGGAATATTCTGTTGATAATTGATAGGCAGAAATTTGAGACACCTGTTTGAAAGCTGATAGGCAAAGTGGATTCACAACATGCTCAAAAATAGCATTGAAAGGAAAGACCTGAAATACTTCGACAATGGTGCGAGTAGCGCGCTCGGTGTAATGTCCGCTGGCAACAATCCTGTCAAAGAGCTCCCTACCCTCACACAGCTCCTTTATCAGATGCACCGCACTGTCGTCCTCGTAAGTGGCCTTTAAGCTCATGATATTCGTATGTTTTGGCAAATTGTTCGTTATAGCCACTTCCCTCCTCACATCTTCAGTGTCTATGGCAGTTCTGAGCTTGCACTTGGAGATGGACTTAAAGGCCAATTGCTCGTCGGTCTCCTTGTAGGTGATGTCGAACTCGCCCCTGTCGAGCCCCTTTCCCGACAAATACTTGTCGTGGATGTTGCACCCAACGACTGCTCCTTTCAGAAAGGACACATGACCACCAGTGTTGACGATCCTCCACCAGATCTGCAGCAGTTCCTCATTTATCACTCCTCAGACCCTACCCAGCCATGAATGACTTTCTTCCTCCTTTTCAGCCGGCGACTCACCGACCCTCCTGTCTATGCACTGAACACATTTTCCTTGTTTTTGCAGCATGCCATTACGTGTGCCAGGGCATGAAACCCTACTGCACCATAAAAATCCGGATTATTTCATATTCGTCAGTTAAACATTGTTCCATATGTAAGGATACAACATTTAAATCAACTGTCCTTATATATATTCCTCCACGAGGACGCTTGCAATGACTAGTCTTTTATCATTTTACTTTGTACCCGAGGTCCGCGCGTTTACATTTCAATTACATTTAAACACATGGAGAAACGCATCATTACCTCCCATTTTTAAAACTATTTTGAATAACACCATGGATGAATGGAATCCTAAAATCCACTTTATAAATTGTTGTGTCTAGATCTGCACAAGAAACATGTATACCATGTGAAAGCAATTTTGAATCAAAGGGGAACGTACGCACGTATAAATAATACCCTTAAAAAATTTAGTGTATAAAGCGAATCATAAGTAACAAATTGATTGTCATAAAGTTCAAACTTTAAATTATATATATTTTATTCAATAATTTTTAAAATTAAACTAATACAAGCATATTTTAAATAAAATGTATTTTTTGAATCTTCATATCAATATATAATGTTTTTAGTATATTAATAAAGATGAAAATGTTGATGGAAGGGGAGGAGTGCATATGATTGAGAATCGCTGTCAGGAAATTCAAACAGCGTACCAAAAAGAAAGTAATCGCGGTGGAGGGTATGCCATTAATATGGAAGTGGCTGCCAATAAGTTAAAAGATGCCATAAATAGTGCAAGATATTAAGAAAGTCATTATGAATAAGTGTTACCCCAATATTGAACTTTGAAATCTATCTAGCACATGATTTTGATACACTATGGTTCTGGATACAGTGACCATCATGAATTCTAAAAATGCCTACTCGGGCCGATGTCTAGCTATCAATGCATTTTGTTTGGGTTTCTCAGGTTTGTGGTGGCATAAGATAGATTTTGGATTACACATCACTGGTTTAGGGTTTGTTGAGCCAGTACCAACGTTGGACGAAGGCTTAGGGTGAATTCATTTGTAGGTATTTTTCTCTTTCATTCTGCATGCTTTTATTTATGGGTTGATTCTATATGTATTTGTTTTGAGCATAAAAATTTATTTTTATTACCTGTGTTTAAGTCCTGAACTGGTGTAGTTAAAAGGCCTCAAACCCAATGAATTTGATTTGTAGGAAGACTTTTTGTCATACTACATCATGTTCATGAAATTCATTAAGTTTAAAGATTTTTGGGTTAAATGATATCATACATGTGGTCTATTGGCATCACAATAGGAGTGTGCATCAATATATCATGAGCACGTACATAATTTGTCTCATTGGCAGCAAGTCTATCACAAACAAATAGATCACATAGGATTGTGAATCCTATTTCTAGATGCTAACAATGATGGGTATAATTCCTACATCATATTTTCAAGATCTTTTAAGCTTGTCAAAGTTATATGTGTGGCAATTATGTTTTGTATGTCACAAATAATGTCAAAGTTTTATGTGTGGCAATTATGTTTTGTATGTTACAATCATTGTATTTAGTAATAATATAAAGTGCACTAAAGCAGGGTTTTTGTTCTCTGTGCTTAGCGATGTTGAGCTTCCAAAAGTTCCAATCATATTTGGTGGCAGTTTTTTTGAGTATGCAAGGACTTGAACCAATATATTTCCAATCATTGTGAGCTTTTAAGAATCCATTACGAGAGTATATGTAATATATGCAATTAGTTACAATAAACTGGAAATTGGTAATCCCACCGAGTCTGGTTGATGTTGTTCATGGAATCACAAGTTTTAATTTAAGACATAAATATTGTTAATTTAGGCCAATGAGGCAGAATCTATTTAAACCTTTTAGCACCCATTACAATACCAATCTTTCCTATGTGGGAAGCTACTATCCTTGAATACAAGTGATCCTCTTTTGAACTCGAACTTTCAATTATGATAGACATATTTATCTTGTTTTGAAGTGTTACCTAGCATGCAGAAGAAATATATATGGTGCCACACTACTCTAAACCTATTGAATGCATCCATGTACTTTGGGAGAGCAAAGTTACGAATAATTGTTTGTTCCTCATCTAAGCAAATTCCATGTTGGGGTCCATGAGTAATTTTATTTAATGCTGGGAGAAGCTTTGACTTATACTATTGCTACTTGATTATAAGATAGTTTTTATGTTATTGAATTTTTTATTAGTGTTTTATGTATCTACGTAGGCAATGTCATGTTATGAGTAATTTTGGAGTATCAAAGAAATAGATTAACTATTACCCATTAAGTAATTTTGTTTCAATAATATCAGTCATTTAGTGATATTATTTTGGGTTTTAAAAAGGATGGGAACATGATAAATAGTATTTACAAGACTTAAAACCAAAAAAACTAATAAAATAATGAAGAATAAATATAAACACTTTGCAGAAAAAATACAAATTAAAGTACTTTAACATTAAAATAAATGAAATATGAATTACTTTAATCTAACCTCCAAATTTTCTTGTACCATGAGGATAACTGTTTCCAAACAAGTTTTTGCTTTTCACATTCGAAAGGAAATGAGAAACTAAGGGAAATGGTCTAGGGATAGATGTTACCCAGATGAAGTCTTGTGCACCAAATTCAGACATTGTGAGAACTCCTCTTTGGTTGTGGAGGATGACACCTGCATAAGAAAGAGACTTGGACAAGAAAATTGTTAGATGGATGTAAGGTGGACTGCCAAGCTAAAGCTCGATCCCGAAAGTGCAAAGGCTTCCTTGTGGGATGACAGTCCACTGTTGATAAAATAATGTTTGATAAAGATAAAAAGTGAAAGACTAAGAAAAAAAAATAGAAACAATGCATACCTACTGTCTGTTGTCGGTCTGCCACAGTCACCGATGTCGATTAGTCTGTCGGCATTGGTTGGTCAAATTTGCCAACGTCGGTTAGTCTACCGACGTCAGTAGGGGAAATGGGCCTGGTTGCCAACGTTGGTCGGGGAAATGGCCTTGGACAGGGTCTGGATGAGTTCTGGTCGACAGAGTGGTCTGTAGAATGGTTTGTGGTAGTCTGAGAGTCTGTTAAGAGGTCTGTGCAGGGTTTACAGGGCAGAAAGTATGGTCTGAAAGAGGGACCAAAAAAAGGATTGGGGTGAAAAGGGAGAATAAGGATTCGGGTCTAGTCTGGTTGATAGCTGGGTTTGGGTGGTAATGTGGCTTAGAAGCAATAAATAGAAAACTGATTACAGAGACATTCTAAGCTACTGAAATGACATAAAAGAAGGATACTTACCTCTTGCCTACTGAAGAACCCCAGAGGTGTTTGAAATCTTATTGCTGATGTAGAAGGCTCCCTATAAAGAGGTAGAGTGGCTGATGCAGAGTCCCTGTGATGCTTGATGTGTGTCTGGGAGAGAGAGAGAGAGGTCGAAGTCCCAGCGTCAGAGGATTTTTGCATTCAAAGGAAGAGGATTCGAGGACCCAAAATTTGCCTTCAGACCTATCTTAAGAAACCGACGTTGGTGATCCCGTCGGCATCGGCCGATAGGTAACCGATGTCGACAGCAAATAAATAGGAAAAAGGGCTAAAAATAGCCTTTTTCCATTCTTCCAACTGCCTGGGTCAATTGGTTGTGGGAAAACAGTCGAAGGCAGGTTAAATAAACATGAGGATTACTGGAAGGGAAGTTGGAATAGGTCATAGGGTGATAAATGAGGGTATCCAAGGGAAAGGAATCCAAGGGTGAGGTGTCATGGGTGAAGTGTCAAAGGGGCCTATTAATTTAAAATAGTTATTTTATTTTAAATTAATAATTGAGTGGGTTAGGGATGCTTAGAAGTTAGAAAGGGACCAAGGGGGGAGGACGACCAAGGAGTAGACATGATTTCGGTGTCTACATTTGCCTCTTTTTGTTTTGTTGGTTGTTCTTGACAAACTGCAAGACAAAAATAGGAGTAGGTTGCCCCAGGTATGGGATAAGGTCTTTTCATCTTGTTGGTTGTTCTGACAAATTGCAAGACAAAAATGAATGTTGATTGCCCCGATTATGGGATGAGGTATTCCCCCTCAAAGTAGGAGTCAAGGAAAGGGAACCTAGAATCGGGTGCTGATTTGATAAATAGATTGATGAAAATGGTGAAGGTGGAGTGTGAACGCTACAATAGTTAAGATTGTGCACATACCACTTCACGAGATGGTCAAGTCAAATTGTCGCAGGTCAAGGGTCGAGGAGTGCCAAAATCAAAATAATCAGGCCCCAACATTTAGTCGTAGCTGATCGGGTTATTCAATCTTAGTTGTATCTCCAATGGTCATCATATTCTAGGTATCTTGGGCTCATGAAGTGCTCCTGGAAACACGAAAAATGTCACAAGTAGTGGGGATCAACCAGCTTGCGATCATATACTTGTGAGGGTCGAAATATGGCTTGTGGACAATTTTTCTAACCATTCGTGAGGTAGCATACATGCAAAAACAACCAAGGCTACGTTGTCTTGGAAGTGGTTGTAGTCAAAGGAGATAGTCGCGATCTCCATGGTCATTGGTCGAGGTCGATGGTCCATTAGATGGACAGACGAAGGAATGGCCGAGCTAACCTCAGAAGACCCCATGTCAACTGAGTGATGCCTACATAGCCCTAGTCGTTAGGGCCTCAGACCAATGTAGTTCAGGGCAAAAGGGTCAAAGTGGTCGATAGGTGGTTTTGGTCATGTGTTGAAATGATGAGGATAAGATGATGTTGCAGCCTTTTTCATATTGTGTGATGGTGTATTCTGTAACATTGGTCGAGTGGTCTTTCATCCCTAGAAATTTTCCATATTCGTGATGGATGTATGCTAAAAATGAATTGAGATTATTTATGCTTCAACAAGTACTAGTTTATGCTTAACATAAATTGAGTGGTCGATAGTTTCTATGTGTATTGGTTTCCATAGAAACTATGTGGAATGGACTATGTCAAGTTGGTGGTCTGAAAATGTTTGGGTTGGTTTGGTTTGAGAAAATTATTTGGTTGAATGTGACCAAAGTGTTAAAAAAAAAAGTGAAAGGCAAATTGCTCTTTCATTAACACGGACCAGAATGATAGCATAGATAGGGGTTGTTAGAACTGAGAGCCCCATTCATGCATTACGTCATTGACCATGGGTTGTGTTAGAGAGGTAATCGAATCACTTTGACATTAAAATGAGCTCGAAGTCCCTTGAGTAGGTGATATGAGATGGAAGGAGAGGGTAACCCCTTTTAGTAGGGATAACTTTGCCCCTTTTGATAGGAGACCCTGAGACGACTACAAGCCAAGTCCATGACCCAAGTTTTTTTTTTTTTTTAAGCAGACTGATCAATGTGGGAAGTCTACATAGAGATGTCATTTTGTTTTGTGGTCATTTGTGACGCTGATTGATGCGGGAAGCTTCTGAGAAAGTGGTGTTTATAGCAAGAGTTTAGTCATAGCCACCCTTTAAGGGAGTGGTCTATATTTTTGCTTTATATATATATGAGGGCTTTGAATAGCTGTCCTTCGAGGGAGCAGTCTGCCTTTAGAGTTTGTGACCTTTGATATTTTGATATCTCAATTTATTTTTGATAGAATTTTGAGTCATGGACAAGACTATAGAAGTTGAAGGGCTCCCTTTTATTAGGACAAGGCATCCATATGTTATAAAAGGGTTATATAGGATTTGTTAAGGGGAATAGGGTTGAAGGAAATGAGGATTAATGGTCAGGGATTTCTCAAGGGACGAGCTCAAGTTAAATGTCAAGTGAACAAGTACTCGACTAACAGTAGAATGGTCGCAGATGCAAGGCATTAAGGGGCTCAAGTTCTGATAAGTCCCTAGTCCATGCTTGTGCGTCATAATGAAAGGTCTGAGCCAATTAGGAGCAAACTTGCCTCGTTTACTTCGTTCCATATTGGTCACGTGTTGGAGATGATTAAAAAGTTGGTTGATGTTGGACATGAAGTTGGTTGATGTGTTGGTGGATTGATATTTGGTCAATGGTCAATTGAATGTTCGGTCGAGGTTAGTTGAGGTCATGATTAAAAGGTTTGGTTGATGTTTGGTCATTGTTTGGTCGATGTCTAGTCGGTGCTTGGTTGATTGATATTTAGTCAATGGTCGGTTGAATGTTTGGTCGAGGTCGGTTGAGGTCATGATTAAAAGGTTTGGTTGATGTTGGCTGAGGTCATGATTAAAATATTTGGTTGATGGTTATGATAGTCAAGATAAGGTTGAATTCCCCTAGTTGCTAGGGAGAATGTTTGACAGATTTAGTTTGAGAGGGCGAGATCCTGATCTCCCAGGTTGGAGGTAGGAATCTTAGAATCACGGATGGTGGTGGAGGAAATGGTTGGTAATGATTTGATTAAAGTGGCCAATGGTTGGGGGTCATTAGGTTGGACCTCCATTGATTGTAAGGCTTTGATGAAGGTTTGATGATGCTGTGGAGAGTTTTGTATGAGATCATACAAAGATATCTTCATAGGGGTCGTGTGGTGAGGTTGTTTCACCACAGAGTCAGGGATTGTCTTTGAGGATGCTGGTCGAGATGAGCCCAAGACAGTAATCTTGGGTTTGGGTTGTGGTGAAGGTTTGATAGATGGGGTTGTCCAAGGGATAGAAACATGTCTTTTCCCTTTATCCTTTGGGTTCGATGGGCTGGTGGTCAAGTTGACTATGTTGATTTTGAATAATGGGGTTAAAGGCGGTGGAGGGACCATTGTCTGATGAGGGGATCCCGATTTAGGTGATGATGTTTGTGAGGCATGTGATGGTGTCGATGATTTGGTTAAAGGGTATTCAAGAGGATCCTTGATGAGAAGGGTATCCTTTTTTTGGTGTTGACGAATGACAGCTTTAAGAGCGTAACAACGCTCAGTGTCATGTCCCAGTGTGCGATGATAGTGACAAAATTTAGTGGTGCCGAACCAAGATGGCCTTGATCCAAGAGTTGATGAGTGGGGCGGTGAGGAGGTTTGAGAGGCAAGGGACGATGTTGAAGGTTTGTTGATAATATGGTCAAGAAGAAGGGTGTCTTTCTCCAAACATTGGTGAATGACAACCTTAAGGGCACAACAATGATCGGTATCATGCCCCGGCGTGCGATGATACGCACAAATTGTAGTGTCATCGAACCAAGGAGTTTTTAGTCTGAGAGATTGGTATGGTTTAAGAGGTGGGAGACTGATGCGAGAAGACTGCAACAATTGTCATAACAGCAAGGCATAAGAACCTGCCAATGGGTCTGCGGGTTTTGTTGCAGTAGGGGTTGATGACTTTTGTTTTAGAGGCGTAGGAGGCATTGGTCATTTTGGAGGAAATATATGTTTAATGAGCAAAGAGAGTAATGGAGGCAATGTGCCTCTGTGAGGTATGGGAGTAAGAAGCACCCCTATTAAGGTAGATGGATGCTGGCCCAAAATTGAAGGTAATGATGAAGGTGGGAGAGGAATTCTCTGGTGCGGTTTAGTGGTCTTCTTTGGTTTGGTTTGAAGGCCACTATTGTGCGAGGCAAGATTAGAGTCTACCCTCACTTGTGGGTGAGTGAGGTTTGATATAGGCCGAATGTCAGGACATTTAGTCTCTTTTGGTTTGATGGATGCCTGCGTGGGTTTGGGCTCAGATGTGGACGGAGGTGAGTGAGATGTAGCAATCTCAGGTAAAAGACAAGAGAAAACCGTCACTGGGTCTTTCTCGGTTAAAGTGGGTGAAGAGACAATGTCTTCTCTTGGTGGAGAAGAAATCAGAGAATGTGGCTCCTCAAGAGGGTAGAGGGTAGGGATGATCGTGCCTTCTACTTGTAGTTGAGGAGTAGGAAGGGTATGGTCCTCCATTGGTAGGAGGAAGGATGAAGGTGGGGCTAATGTCATTGGTATGGTCAAGGTGTCCTCCAATATGAGAGAGGTCAATAGAGAACTAACAGGAGAAGAAGACTCTTCTACCTGTGATGGACGAATAGGAGAAGAAGGCTCTTCTACCTGTGGAGGAGGTTGGTCAGGGACAAGAAGAGAGACCGTGTTGACCGTGTGTATATAATGCTCGTGGGAGCTATCGGTCATGGTTTGGACATTGTCTTGATTAGGAGGATGGTTAAGAAAGGGTTGTTTGAAAATGTCGATGTTTTGATTAGGCGAGGCGTTCAGGTTGTCCAAGACAAGGTCTCCTTTATCTATCATGTCTTGGACAATGTTCTTGAAGGTTCGACAGTTGTTGATGTCATGGCCTTGGACACGGTGATAGTGACAGAAGTCATTTTTCATATACCATGTAGGGATGGCTTTTGAGGAGTCGAATTGAGGTGGTCGGATTGGAGGGAGATTGAGGACCCCCTACTTGACGAGTTTTTCCAACATGGAAGCATATGACTCTCCAATTGGAGTGTAGTTACGCTGTATGTACCGTTGTTGGAATTGTTTTGTGATGCTTTGTGATGTTGAAGGTTGAGGTTGGTCGGTCATTGTCGAGGATGGTGATCTAACGACCACAGTGTTTGCCACTCCTTTAGACTTGGAGTGGGGAGAAGAAGGTTTGGAAGAAGAAGGGTCATCAATTTTTGTGTTGGTATTATGCAATTTGACCCTGTTTTCTTCAATAGCGCAGAGTTCAAGCTTTCAGGCCATGGTGAAAGCTTCGTCAAAAGTGCAGAATGTTTAAACCTGCAAGGTGGAAGAGATGTGCCTGGCACATGCTCGAGAAAAGAGATCGATGAGCTTAGGTTGGGGTAAAGGGAAGGAGAGTTGGTTGATTAGGCCTCTCCAACGGGTGACGAAATTGACTATTGATTCGTCATCAAACTGCCTAATAAAGTAGAGGTCTGTGATTGAGACTTTTTTGGTGATATTGATAGAAAAATGGTCAAGGAATAATTGGGTGAGTTGAGTGAATGAAAAGATAGAATGACTGGTGAGAGACCTGTACCAATCAAGGGCAGGGCCAAAAAGCGACATGGGGAACATGCGTAGAAGTAATGCATCGTCATGGGCTATGAGATAACAAGCATGTCTGAATGCTCGTGGGTGCTGTTGTGGGTCTTCCCTACTCTGGAAATGAGCAAATTTAGGAAGTTCCCACTAACTGGGATACGGCCTGATTGGGACGGAGGGATGGATGGGTTCATTGCAAATTTGCTCATATGAGAGGGCATTGTGTGAACTAGAAACAGAGGTCTCGAGACTAGACATTTTGTCCATCAGCATCTTGATGAGATCGGCTGACGGATTGGCAAATGGCGCACCCCCTAGGTTGTAAGATGCTTGGAAGGTGTTGAGAGGGGCATATGACATGGTTGGTTGCACTTGTGTAGGCACAACATATGGGTAGCTAGTCATCAGGGCAGATGTTGAAGCCAAGGGCACTTGTGCTATGGGGTTGGTGGGCACAAATTGGATAGGGGCCATCAAAGGTGGTTGAGGGGTGGCAGCACTGGTTAAAGGGTAGGTAGTTACTCTTGTGTTGATGGATGCAAGAGTAGGCAGGATGGAGACAACTAGATTTTGGAAAGGGGTAGAATTTTGTTGAATAGTCTGTGGTTGATGGGGGGCCGAAACCCCAATGGAAGTGGGCCCAGAGATAGAAGGAGAAGCCACACTTTGAAGGTTAGTCATGGTCAGGTTGATGGTCAAAGCAAAGGCCGGAGTGGTCATGGGTTGGGTAGCGGACGCTGTCGATATCGTTGCCGCTTCAGTTAAGGAGGTTGGCATCCCGTAAATCAGGTTGCCGAAAGAGTCTCGCGTTTGGATTCTCATGAGATAATGTTGAAGGGCCTTGACATTGAGGTCAAGGAACTTTTCAAAGGCTTGGTCCCCTTTGGGGACAATAGATGGTTGGGTCGGGGTTGGTCGGGCAGGAGTATGTTCAGTCTCTGAATGATACTCCATTAAAGGAGTAGTTATGGAAGGTGAAGGCAGAAGCAGTTGTTGCCTCGCTTGGTCAACAAAAGTCTTGGTTTGACTACGTGTCAAAACCATTCAAGGCAAAAAAGGTCAGGTTCTAGAGACTGTGTTTTTTCAATTTTAGAAACTCAGAATGTAGTTTTGGCAGAAAAAGGGTCGGGTTTTAAGGCTATTGTTTTGAAAAAAAGACTATGACAGTGACTGATGTCGGTTGAAAAATTGATGTTGGTGAGAAAAAATGGCCGACATTGGTCAGATAACCGATGACGGTGAAGAAATGTTGCCGACATCGGTGATAAAACTGATGTCGGTTACTGTGTTTTCTAAAAACTCAGAGAATTTGAAAGTTCTTGGAAAGAAGAAAAATGTTCTCACTAGCTCAAAAAACCAGATAAGAATAGAAAAATAGATGGAGACAGGCAGACCCTAAGCATTAAATCCTAAAAATCAACTTTTAGAATCATGTTGGCTTATGCCTTAAAGTGTGTTTGGGGAAGTTGGCTTGTAGAACAGGTCCTAGAAGAGGTAGTCTAAAGATGGTTTCAGGTCAGTTTCAGTGCTCAAGAGTCTGTGTTAGGTTTCGTACTTGGCCTAGTGCTAAGGAGCAAGCTCCCCTCACTTCACAAGCCCAGCGGTAAGCTGGTCTCGCTTAGCCAGTATATACTTCCCCTAGAGATTATCCTCTGCCAGAGACTAGAGTGGGCTTTCCCCTTGGTAGTGAAGTCCAAGTGGGATTACCGGGACAGGTAAGGTATCCGTTGGGTGATGAAATCCCAATCAGGCCTTGTCTCAGGTGAGTTAAGATGTTTGATTTGTGCAAGTGATTTGGTTGTGTAACATAAGTGGACTACAATTAATTCATGATGCGGTTTTTAATTACTAGATGTGGACTAAGTATGCAGTCAAGAAGAAATGAAATGCAATGTATTTTAAACCCAAATAGAAATGTGAGTTCGTATGAAGACAAGTGAGAAGAGGTTGAAGAGTATGACTTTTGACTAGTCTAAGATGCAAGAAAAGAAAGAACAAGAATGAATCTTTTTAATTTTTGCTGATAGTGTCTTTTGGAAGAGATAGAAGAAAGAGAGTGCAAAAAGAGGCCTAATGCACCTATATGAATAGTAAGAAAAGAACCCAAGGAAGACCCTAGGTTCCCACCGGACGTGCCAGAATGTTTCCAAACAAGTTTTCGCTTTTCACATTCGAAAGGAAATGAGAAACTAAGGGAAATGGTCTAGGGAAAGATGTTACTCAGATGAAGTCTTGCGCACCAAATTCAGACATTGTGAGAACTCCTCTTTGGTTGTGGAGGATGACACCTGCATAAGAAAGAGACTTGGACAAGAAAATTGTTAGATGGATGTAAGGTGGACTGCCAAGCTAAAGCTCGATCCCAGAAGTGCAAAGGCTTCCTTGTTAAATGATAGTCCACTATAGATAAAATAATGTCCGATAAAGATAAAAAGTGAAAGACTAAGCAAAAGAAATAGAAACAATGCATCCCTGCTGTCTGCTGTCGATCTGCCACAGTCGTCGACGTCGATTAGTCTGTCGGCATCGGTTGGTCAAATCTGTCGACATCGATTAGTCTGTCGACGTCGGTAGGGGCAATGGGTCTAGTGGCCGGCGTCGATCAAGGAAATGGCCTTGGACAGGGTCTGGATGGGTTCTGGTCGACAGAGTGGTTTGCAAAATGGTCTGTGGTAATCTGAGAGTCTGTTAGGAGGTCTGTGCAGGGTTTACAAGGCAGAAAGTATGGTCTGAAAGAGGGACCAGACAAAGGATTGGGGTGAAAAGGGAGAATAAAGATTCGGGTCTGGTCTGGTTGATAACCGGGTTTGGGTGGTAATGTGGCTTAGAAGCAATAAATAGAAAACTGATTACAGAGACATTCTAAGCTACTGAAATGACATAAAAGAAGGATACTTACCTCTTGCCTGCTGAAGAACCCCAAAGGTGTTTGAAATCATGTTGCTGATGCAGAAGGCTCCCTGCAAAGAGGTAGAGTCGCTGATGCAGAGTCCCTGTGATGCTTGATGTGTGTCTGGGAGAGAGAGAGAGAGGTCGAAGTCTCGGTGCCAGAGGATTTTTGCATTTGGAGGAAGAGGATTTGAGGACCCAGAATTCACCTTCAGACTTGTCTTAAGAAACCGACGTCGGCGATCCCGCCGGTGTCGACTGACAGGTAACCGACGTCAGTAGCAAAAGAATAGGAAAAAAGGCTAAAAATAGCCTTTTTCCGTTCTTCTAACTACTCGGGTCAATTGGTTGTGGGAAAACGGTCGAAGGCAAGTTAAATAAACATGAGGATTAGTGGAAGGGAAGTTGGAATAAGTCATAGGGTGATAAATGAGGGTATCCAAGGGAAAGGAATCCAAGGATGAGGTGTCATGGGTGAAGTGTCAAAGGAGCCTATTAATTTAGAATAGTTATTTTATTTTAAATTAATAATTGAGTGCATTAAGGATGGTTAGAAGGTAGAAAGGGACCAAGGGGGGAGGACGACCAAGGAGTAGACACGATTTCGGTGTCTACAATAACTACTAATTTTATAAGTATAAATAGAAAACATAAAAAAGTTAATATTACCTTATAAATATTTACTTATTAAAAATAGTTTTATATTTTATAATATTTTTGGAAGTTGGATTATATTTCGTTTATCAATATTATAATGTGATGAAAGATTAAAAATCTTGACATGACCTATTTAATCCATAATATTCCAGATTAGTTTCCAACATCATTTGCTTATCCCCTACAAAATATTTCCGAGCACATGAGTTTTATTAATTTAGATGCTTAGTGGTAAAAGCATTTGTTATTTTATTTTAAAAAAAATTAATTTTGAATTTTTTTAAAGTATTCTTTTGAATATATATATATATATATATATATATATATATATATATATATATATATATATATATATATATATATATATGATTGATAGAACACAAAATTGATGTAAGGTGAAAGGTGAGGTAGGAAAGGTGAGGTAGGAATGAGGAAGATAATTTATATGTAAAATACCTATGTTGAGTATGTTTTTCAAATTTCAAAGTGTAAATATTTATTTTATTAAAAAAAAAAAAAATCATCACAATGACGTCAATTATATTTTACCTAATTTTATGAGTGGCAACTAATGTTTGATGCAAATTGACACTATATCTAATTAAAATTTTCCTTACTTTAAAAAGGAGAAAATAAATTTAGAAATATTTTAACTTTTGGGATCTATTCAATTTATAGAAATGTGTAATAAGGTTTTTCTTTACAAAGATTGAATTCATTTTATATCCAATTTTGATGGTGAAGAACCCATATCGTGTTTGTTTTTAAAGCATGTTTACTTTAGCATTTTGATTCTTAGGTGATATTAGTTGTTTAACATAGTTTTTTACACTAGTTTTCATTTATAAAGTTACATAATTATTTACCTTTTTACAATTCTCTTGAATTCAACATAGTTTTTCTTTTGTATCATGGGTAGTTCGTGGATGATATTATTTTGAGAAATTTTATTAGAATTCACGAAGTTAGAATGTTGAAGAAAATATATGATTAGTATAAATGTGTTTTATAATAGAAGATTAATTTATTAAAATTAAACATTTTCTTCATCCACATTTCGTATCATAGAAAAAACAAGATCAAATAAATTTTAGGTTTTTCTTTAGATTATCTTCCCAATAAATACTTGGGGATCCTTCTTTTCGAAAGTTAGCTGAAAAAATAATTTTATGAATAATATAGGCCACAACCTTTTAAAATAAAATGATTTATCGGAAAGAAAATTGACTCTCTTAAGTAAAAAAAAATCAATTAATTTAATCCTTCCTCCAAGTAATACCAGTTTATATGATGTCATTCTCAGAAGTCCCAATTAGTATTAAATCCAAATTAACTAAGATTATAAAATATTTCCCATGGAATGGTCCTTCTAAGTCTATAAAAATTATTTTAATGAAATGGGATGAGGTATGCTTGGCTAAATCAAGAGTGGTAGTTGGAATTAGAAATTTATTTAGGATGAATGAAGCTCTTGAAGCAAAATTTATATGGAAAATATATTAAGACATAGACAACATTTGGACCACCTTACTCCAAAATAAGTATCTCAATAATTTATATGATCTTACCCTTATTTTTACCACTTAGAATTTAATGTATGGGTCTCATATTAATGAGCCCAAAAACTAACAAGATAAATAAAATTACCAATAGGCCAAGATTTTGAACAATAACTTGTATTGATTCATATTGAATGACTTCAAATAATTACAAATCCAAATCATTCTTAAATAAGCCTCAACTCAGAATTTAGAGTTGACATGCAAAAACTCAAAAAATCTAAAATCTAAAAAAAATGTATATTTTTAGTAGTCACTATTTATAGTAAGTTTTGCATGCAAGTGCACGTAGCTCAAAAAAATTTCTAAAATAACTTAAATACTAAAATTAGCCTATGGGATGAAATTCAACTAAAGTTGACGTCCGGTTCTAAAAATAAAAAATTCTCAAGAAAATTATTAAATATTAATTTGAGACCCTTAGATGATCATGTCTGACCTCCAAAAATATTAAATTTAAATCTAAGCAGAAAGATTGGTTTAGGGAAGAATCAATCTTTTCAATACAGTTGTTTTGGCACGTGGAAGAGCTAAAACGGAGTTACGGGTCAAAAGTTATGGTATCCGAAAGGTTGGCCTATTTTTCTACATCATTCTCCTCTGGTTGAAAACAACTCAGCTCCTACAAGTTGGCCTGATTATACTACTACCATTTGTCTTTATCAATTTTCTTCAGCTCCCCTTCTATAATCCAAGTGTTATCTTCTTGTTGTAATCTTTCCCACTATACTAAATACCTGTTATAATTTTCTTGCATTGTGCTCACTATCTTCATATCCAAAATTTGCACTATTTTTTTCTTTCTTCTTTGGAACCTATTGTCCCAATTTAATTTTTCATTTTCACCAGCTTCTCCATTCAATTCATATAAATCTAAAATACTAAATAATAGAGATATATCAAAATTTTGTGGTAAACTCACATCATATGCATTATTATTGATTTTATTCATAATTCTGCATGGCCCAATTTTTTGTACTTCAACTTGTTATATATGTCTTTTATAAATATTGCTTTCTTTAAGTAAATAATTACCAACTCTCCTTCTTCAAATACCTTGGATCTTCTTCTAGCATTTGTTACTGCTTTATATTTTTCATTACTTTCTTACAACTTTCTTCTTACTCCCTCTTGCAACTACTGCATATGCTCTGCAAACACTTTTGCATCGTCACTAATTCGATCTGCAATCAATAATTATTCTAAATCTAAAATACTCATAGGATTTCTCCCATAAATAATTTTAAAATTTGACTTTCATCATCTCTCACACACCTAATCTCATGCATGTCCTTATGCATGCCACTTGTTTAAAACATCATGGTACATATGTATGGGTTAGACTTAGCTTCATACTTCAAATGAGATTTCTAAATTGATTTCATTGGTACAAGCACAATGAAATTTATCTTCAGACAAAAGTGGCCAATAAAAATGGACATTTAAGGATAAGTTCTTTTGTCGAGGGTTTTCCTACTATCCTTAGATTCTTTTGGATCTTTTTATCATAGGTTCTTGTGTGAAATTCTCATACTTCTCTCTTCATCTTTTATTCTATATTTTTTTCATCATCTTATTCTCTCTCACTTTTTTTTAATGAGGGGAGAGCAGGTTATTATGTTGAGAATTTCTTGCTGTGATTATACATATTTATTTTGACCACAAAATAGCTTTTGACATAAAAAAAAATTATTCCTACTATGTACCATGAAATTATTGTTCCTTTCAAAAATATGATCAAGATCAAACTATTTTTTTATGTTTGGATAATCTCAATTCTTATATATTAAAATATATTCTCATCCCCCACACCTAAGCTCATGCATGTCCTCATGCATGCTAAATTAATGAAGTGGGATGAGATTACACAAGATCATATGAAAGTTTGTTCATTTCTCCAAAATATTTTGTTTGTAAGAGTGGATCTTCATGTAATAACAAAACATATAAGTAAATTTAAACATAAAATAGTAAAATAAAATATCATGGCAAACCTTCAATCTTTAATGTTACTTCCATGGTAGTGAAAGTGAAGTATGTTGGAAAAAATTGTTGAGAAAAGTATAGTTCTACTATGTTGGAAATAAGAGAACAAAAGAAAGCACTCATGTAAAATTTGCATTAAATTTTTCATTGGAAAAATTGTATTCTTTTTATTTTTATGTTTTTCCCTTAACTAGCCAGTAAACTGGTTTTTTAATTCAAATATTTTATTCCAGCATTTGGTCTGCCAGCAAGCTAGTTTTCAAACCAAAGGTGCCAATAACGTCTGAAAGTTTTCATTTATTATTATTATTATTATTATTATTATTATTATTATTATTATTCTGAAAATTGATGACATGGAAAATGTGAGCCATAGACTCTATACATCTTCATATTGCTTACAAATGTGACATGAAATTTTTTTTATGTTGACATTTTTTAGTATTGATTTATGTAGTGATGACCAATAATTGATGATAGACAGACACTTTTTGATTCTATTGCATTCTATTTTCAAAGGTAACTCAGGATAATTTGTCAACTGCTTTGCAAAATTCATGGGCAAAAATTTTCATCTCCAGAATGACTCCTTGTAATGAAAGTATCCTGTAAAAACTAAAAATAAACAAAACCTTTCTAAACAATCATAATATCAACAATGTCAAAAAAATATAAATGCTAGTAACAAAATGTTAAGATGAACATTTGAATGGATATGGAAGAATGCATTGCAATCTATGTAGAAATAATTGATGATTCAAAAATTAACATTATTGATAATGAAATTTTATTATGGAGAGTAAGAATTTATTTAGATAAGTTTTATTATTATGCAAGTGGTTATGGGTTTAGCTAATTCCTGAAGATGGATGGAAATGAGTGAAATGAAATGTCATCAATTTTTTTTAATTTATGAATTGTGTAGAAAAGACTAACTATTATTTGTTTAGGGAAGATAAAATTATGTTGTTGAATTATTAGATGGAAATTAGAAACTAAAAAACATATCTGGATAACTGAATTTTAGAGGTCCTTAGCTTCCTTGTTGTAAATAGATTTTTGCATGCATCTTTTTGATGCTAATTTTTTTGTGTTTTTCATCTACAACCTAGCCTAAATTTACATCATGCTAAGCAAGCTTTTCACTATCTTTTTATTTGACTGAGAAATTAAAAGCGGGGGTTTGGAGGTGAAAACCCATAGTGGGGTCAAAGGGTAGTGCCCCTTGCACACTCCATATCACAATATAGGGCAGGGTCAAGGGGTGGATCACCTCAAAATTAGACCCAATTTACCACTTTTGTAACCATAGATTTGCTTTTTATTGAAGATAATTTGATAATTTCATGTTATTTTATATATCTTGATGATAGCATGTAATTCATACTAATTTTTAACATATGTGGTACTAAGGAATCATTAAACACTTGGTCTTTTGCATGCTAGTCTAAAATAGAAGGGAAGTTTGATTTATTTTCTATTTCTTAGATCATCATCATCATCATTTTTTAATCACAAACTTCCTCATACATGTAGACTAACAGGAAACACATAAAATAAAGCAAATATCTAGTTCTGAGACCGAAGCAAAATATTCTAAGTATTTTAATTGATATTTCCTACTAAAAATTATCGCTATAATTTTAAAAGAATCTTAAAAATAAAAATATTATTAAAATTTAGTGATTACTCTAAGATAAAATAGGAATTGAAATATTGAAATCACGTGCATGCTAAAAATCAATGATTTATGTGAGGCTGACCATCAATGTTGGGATGTTTGACTCACACAAAATCTGGAGCTATATGTTTATGATTTATTCTCTCTTGTTATGATATGTGTTGTATGTAGATTTTTATTGTTTTAACTTATGAGATCTTTTTGACCCACATGGCTTATCTAAAATAAATTTCACCATGATTCATCAAAATGAGTTTTAAGCATGGTGATATTGCATGAAATATTCTAAAAGGTTGCATGAATCTCTCTAAAAGCTATTTTAGTCATGAAATAACTATAGCATAAAAGTCATTAAAACCATTTATCATGAATAATAGTTTTGGTTAGCCATACTGGATCAAAATAGAATCTATTCTACATGAAACACTCTATTAGATAAAATCTCTAACATTTTGGTTGGAGTAATAGTTTATTTACAGAAAATCATATAGATTTTAACCTTTCAATCCCTTGATCAATTGTTATTATATCTGTCATTGCTAGAAATAAACTATGCTTATCTGTGAGATTGAATACCCCACATAATTCTGTATTAGGAGTCTACCTTTAGCAATTACATAGATTGAATTGTAGGCCATTTTATTTCAACAAAGATCATCAGCGTGATTCTCTCCACTTTCAACGCCATCTCCTTATATGCTTCAGCCATCCTTTCATAAATTCTAGCTATTTTTGAGTTTTGTTCACAAAAATCTGACATGTAATCCTATCTTGCTGGAAACTATTTGTGTTTTTCAATCAAACAGAAAAAAACAAAATATTTTTATTACAAGCATGTAGGTGTGATGTTATTTGAAACAATCGAAAACTAATTTGGTAGTGATTTTCATCTATTTCTTAGCATGTAACTTTTCTAGAATCATCCAAAAATATGTGTGATCCATTATATGTGGTTTTGGAGGTGTAGTTATATTTGTACAGATTTTCACATAATTATATTATAGTCGATCTACTTAATTCTAAATTCAAATCATTTCTTAAATATGCACGATAGATACAAAAGTATCTATTTAGATTTATTATGAACAATTTTTTTTTTTATTAGACTATTTTCTCTATTTAGTTTTTTGAAAATTTCATTTCCATCTTGCATCAACAATTAGATCTTCTTTCATGATGTTAACAATTATTATTTCCTACACAACAATGTTAGTATTGGAGTGTTTTGTTTTTTATTTTTAAATCTAAATTTCTAATTTCAAAAAATAAATTTTAATCTACATTACAAATAATAAAATTTTAAAGAAACCATAAACTAAGTATCTCTTGTCATAGAATTTGTAAAGAAATATTCCCTCACACTAAGAATCTCCTTAACAGTTTTGAATCTCTTAATAACATCATGGTTCCCTAATAATGGCACCAAAAATGATGGATGTCATCAATAGCCTTCATTTAATATTAAAAATGTAAGGTTGGTGTCCAAAAGCTATATACAAAAGGAGAAAGAGATCTTTGGCAAGTGGTTCTTTTTATCACACTCCACACTTGCATGAAATTAAATTGTTGAATTAAAAATAAATGATAAACACATAAAATAGCTATAGATTTACAACAAACTGTACAAAAAAAACTATTTACAGCAATAAAAAATTAAATAATAATTGACAGTAGAATGATAATTATAGAATAAATAAATAAATAAAATAATTATACATTGATCCATCTTCCATGGAATGAGTGGTTAACTCATTATTTATAAGATAATTTATCCCAAAAAAAGGTTCAGATGGACTGCTCAGAATAATGAAAGAAAAAAGTTGTATTGATTGATTGATTATTTCATTCGAGTGTGGAAGGTTTCATTTATAATTATATATTTTCAACCAACACCTTATTTGGGAGTCACAATCTGAGATATTCTATCCTATCTCAATATTCATGGAATGTGGAGAGAGATATTTATTCTAAAAAAGATATGACAACATAATCTTGATCTTCACCAAATATTGAGAGAGTTATTATTTGGAATATAATTACATAAACCTATATTTGAATACAATGTACAATAGAAAGTCTATACATAAAAACCTATGTATAGAAAGAATTTAAATGACAATCATTCTTCATGATATCTGAAACATTAGAGTAAATTTATAAATACTTCCCAAACATGTTTGTAATAGTTTTTTTAAAGTGTGTAGTAATTTTTTTGAAATCTATCACAACCTATTGAAATTCGTAGCAAGCCTGGTGAAATTCGTAGCAAGCCTGGTGAAATCCATAGAAATTTTAATGAAATCCATAGTTAATATAATATAATTTTTAGTTGGTCTATATTTGGTCTAATGTAATACATAGCTGGTCCATAGCAAACTTGTTATAAATATAGACATCCAATTCCTAACACCATTTGTGTTGAAATTGTCAATCTTACTCGAATTGCATTCAAATGCACATTTTAGGCCAAAATCTATAAAATACCCTAAATGGTTAAAAATTATCATTTACAAATTCCAATTTAGGTCAAAGTATCCCTAAATGATGATTTTGCATTTTGTGCTTTGGATCACTCTTTTCACTTAAATTCATTGGTACTCACCACATACCTTTGTTATTTTGCGTTGGAAACATCTTAAATAGAAATATGGTTCCAGTGCATCTAACATCACTTTCTAATTATTCTTGAGTCAAATTACAACTCAATAATATGACTTTCTGACCATTTTGATTAATTGAGGGCCAATTTTCAAATAATTGTACAAATGTTGATTAACTTTGTTTAAGGCTAATTAATCCAAATCAAGAGCTTAAGTGGATTTTCCATGAGAATTGTTGAATAATTATTTTTGAAAATTGATTCCTATTATATGCATCATCAGGTGACATCATTTCTTGGGAAAACATCCTTAGGCCATAAATGCCTCAAATATCAGGATTATCGTTCACCCATACCTAGTTAATGCCTCCCATGCCTCTTCAATTCCCCTTCTTCCAAGGTCATGATGAAGATAATTATAGATTTAATTCCAAATATTAGGATTATTCATGGCCACACATCTCAATCTTGAGATGGACAGCCATGGTTGATCCTGACCAATCTCAAAAATCTATAAATAGAGAGGCCATAGACATGAATTTTAAGCTTGAATATTACAAAGTTATAATGTTAAATTGTTTCCACAAGGCTTTACATCTGATCATAGATTTTTTTTCAAGCTTCATTGATAGGTTAGTTTAGTGATTTTGAATCATGGTCCTAGGTTTTATGGAGTGTTCTTGAGACATTGGAGGAGTTTGCCACCATTGTTGACAAACACAAAGATACTTGATCAAGGGAGAACATGCTTTTGAGCCACATGGGTATGGTGAATCTATTTGGAAAGGTAATATGACGTTGTTTTATTTCATTTATTTCTTGTTATCCTTTGTAATTTCTATAGGAATAGATAGGCTTAGTTAGTTAGTTCTTTATGCATGTTTCATTATTTATGAACTAATGCTTGACTAACTTGCTTTGTAATCCTCTCTACAGTAATTCATAGCTATTGTAGCAAGCCTATTGTAATCCATAGCTACTATAACAAGATTGTTATAATTTGTAGCTACTATAGCAATCCTATAGAAGTTTATGATGTAATCCATATCTACTGTAACAAACTTTATGTAATCCATATCTATTGTAGGACTCTACAACAAACTTGTAAGAGTCCACAACTTAACCAAAATATTGGATCTTATCTCAACATTATGCTTGAATGGTCACTGTTCATATTTTTAATTATTCTTAGCTTAGTATGAACTATATATGCACTTATTGACATATTTTTTTGAATAATCATTAGTAATAGCTAATGAATGGATAACAAAAAATTCTAAAGACATAACCATGATATATACTTATTATTTCATTCTAAATAAACTATAAGTTTGAGAACTACATTTATATCTAATTCTAATGTAAGAAGAAGGATGTTATTTTATAGATATAATGAGCCATTTTATAAGTTAATTAGTGACATTCTAGGAATCAACCCCTCCATCTCTACCCACAACATCATCACCAACCATGATGTCAAGCTAGTTAGGCAAAACAATTGATGAATGCACCCTCACATAGCCCTTCTCATCAAAGAAGATCTTCAATTTCTCTTATCCATCAATTTCATCCAACCCATTGATTTTTCCCAATGGGTCTCAAACATTGTACCTATCACCAAGCCATAGGGGGAATTACCATTTGTGTGGACTTTTATTACCTTAACCTTGTTTGCCCAAAGGATGAATTTACTTTACCAAGAACTGACCATCTTGTTGATCTTATAGCTAGACATGAGATGTTATCTCTTATATATGGGTTCTTAGGTTATATTCAAATCTTAATTTCCCCTAAATATCAACACAAAACCATCTTTATCACCCCATGAAGAACTTTCTACTATAGGGTCATACCTTTTAGACAGAAGAAGGCTAGTATAGCCTACCAACACACTATGACCTACATCTTCTATGACCTTATTCATAAAATCATAGAAGACTATGTCGATGACCTCCTTAAGAAATCCAAATATCATAAATATCATTTGGTCATTCTTAATATTATGTTTGAACAACTCATCTATTACCATGTCTACTATAACCCCAAAAAGTGTATTTTTGGGGTCTTATTCGGAAAACTCCTTGGATTTATCATATCCCTTTAAGGAATTTAATTAAATCCCATCAAAATTATAGCAATATTTGACATGCCTCCTCCCACCCACCTCAAGAAACTTTGTAGCTTGCAAGGGAAGCTCCAATATATTCGATGCTTTATCTCTCAATTCTTGGATCGATTCCAACCTTTAAACCACCTTCTTAAGAAGGATGTATCTTTTTAGTGGAATAACAAATGTCAAAAGGCCTTTGATTCACTTAAATATTACCTTCTATTTCCACCCATCCTCACTCCTCCCAAGGAAGATCAACTTTTTTACCTTTATATTTCTGCCATCAACCACTCTTTAGGGGTAATGTTGACTCATCAAGATGAGCAGCATAAAGAGCAAGTTGTCTACTTCATTGGATTTACATTTGTAGAGTACAAGACTCAGTACACTAAAACTAAAAATCTTTACCTCACCTTGGTCTTTCTGGCTACCAAACTTTTCCATTACCTTCTCAACCACAAGACCTATGTCATAACCAATATTGACCCACTCAAGTATATGCACTTCAAGACATACCAAAATCAGCATATCAATAAATGAATCATGATTTTAGCCAATTTTGACCTTGAATTCCTCTAATATAAGTCAATTAAAGGAAAATTCATTATTGACCAATTCACTATAGCACCTTAAGTAGATAATCAACCTTCTCCTCACGAGTTTCTGATGAATCCATCATGACCCTTTCTCGAGCAAACTTTACCTATCAAGTGACCATGTTTTTTGATGGATCAAAGTGTCAACATGGTGGGGGAGATGGTATCATCATTATCCCCATTTATGGTGAACCTCTTTCTTTATCCTTCAAGCTAGATTTCAAATGTACCAATAATATAACTGAGTATGAAGGCCTAGTGATAGGTCTCCAAACTACGTTAGCCTTGGGAGTAAAAATGATCAGCATTTCTGGTGACTCTCAACTTGTGGTCAATCAAATCAATGGCTCTTATCAATTTAATAATGATGTTTTAAAATATTAAAATAAACTATCTAAATCACTTTTAACATTATTTGAACATTACCATATCCAAACCAATCCATAATCTATGAACAAGTCTGTTGATATGATGGCTTCTCTCACTTCCTAGATCTCATTTCCACCCTCTGACTCTAAGCTATATGTCATTATCCATCGACTTACCCATACGTCTTATGTCAAATCAGAATCTCCTACCATATTCAATGTGGAGGAAACACAACTTGACCTTTAGTACTAGTAGACCTTCAACTATCTCAACTTTGCCATCATCCCTTCCAACATTTTTAGGAATGTTTGAAGAGTATTTATCTAGAGCAACTCATGTTATACCATACTGGGGGAATTATTTATAAGCACATTTTTGATGGTCTCCTCTTACATTACCGACATATTTATGGATCCTCTCATGCTATCAAAGAAATACATGATGGGATCTATGGGGGACACTTTAGTGGCCTAGCCATCGCTAAATGCATCCTTTGCCTTGGTTCTTATTGGCCCAACATTAACCAATATTGATGTGATTATTTGAAAAAGTGTGTCAAATGTCAATAACATACCAATTTACATCACACACCTATTCATATTCTTCAAGTATCCAAAGATTTTTAGCCATTCTCACAATGGGGTCTTGATCTTATTAGAGAAATTAAACCCCATTATTCAAAGTGACATCATTCTATCATCACTACAATAAAATATTTCACTAAATGGGTAGATACTATTCCTCTCATCTCAATTAAAGCCAAAATAATTTTTAACTTTATCAACCATCACATTATCTATTATTTTGGTATTCCTCATAAAATTATCATTGACAATGGTAAATCTTTTAAAAATAAACAAGTCCAAGGTCTATGTGATGTGTTTGGTATCATGTTAAATTTATCATTGCTTTATCATCTTCAACCAAATGGATAGGATGAAGCTTATAATAAAACACTCAATAATATGATAACTAAAATGGTTAATGCATCTGGTCAGGATTGGCATTTACACATCCCCTTCACCTTATGGCCATATCATACTAGCATTCAAACACCTACAGTTGCTTGCCCTTTCTCTATAGTTTTTGAAGCCAAGGCCATCTTGCCTCTTGAAGTCCAAATTCCCACTCTTTACATTACCCCAAGAACATTTATCCCAACTCGAGCTACTTGATGAATGTCTTTTAGTCGTGCTTACTCATCTTCATGTCTATAAAGAGAGAATCAACAATGTTAGTATTAGAGTGTTTTGTTTTTTATTTTTAAATCTAAATTTCTAATTTCAAAAAATAAATTTTAATCTACATTACAAAAAATAAAATTTTAAAGAAACCATTAACTAAGTATCTCTTGTCATAGAATTTGTAAATACTCAGACTAAAAATCTCCTTAACAATTTTTAATCTCCTAATAACATCATGGTTCCCCGGTAATGGCACCAAAAATGATGGATGTCATCAATACCCTCCATTTAATATTAAAAATGTAAGGTTGGTGTCCAAAAGCTATATACAAAAGGAGAAAGAGATCTTTGGCAAATGGTACCTTTTATCACACTCCACACTTGCATGAAATTAAATTGTTGAATTAAAAATAAATGATAAACACATAAAACAGCTATAGGTTTACAACAAACTGTACAAAAGAAACTATTTACAGCAATTAAAAAATTAAATAAGAATTGACATTAGAATGATAATTATAGAATAAATAAATAAATAAAATAATTATACATTGATCCATCTTCCATGGAATGAGTGGTTAACTCATTACTTAGAAGATGATTTATCCAAAAAAAAGGTTCAGATGGACTGCTCAGAATAATGAAAGAAAAAGTTGTATTGATTGATTGATTATTTCATTCGAGTGTGGAAGGTTGCATTTATAATTCTATATTTACAACCAACACCTTATTTGGGAGTCATAATTTGAGATATTCTATCCTATCTCAATATTCATAGAATGTGGAGAGAGATATTTATTCTAAAAAAGATATGAAAACATAATCTTGATCTTTACCAAATATGGAGAGAGTTATTATTTGGAATATAATTACATAAACCTATATTTAAATACAATGTACAATAGAAAGTCTACACATAAAAATATATGTATAGAAATAATTTAAATGAAAATCATTCTTCATGATATCTGAAACATTAGAGTACATTTATAAATACTTCCCAAACATGTTTGTAACAGTTTTTTTAAAGTGTAGTAATTTTGTTGAAATCTATCACAACCTATTGAAATCCATAGCAAGCCTAGTGAAATTCGTAGCAAGCCTAGTGAAATCCATAGAAATTATAATGAAATCCATAGTTAATATAATATAATTTTTAGTTGGTCGATAGTTGGTCTGATGTAATACATAGCTAGTCCATAGCAAACTTGTTATAATTATAGACATCCAATTCCTAACACCATTTGTGTTGAAATTGTCAATCTTACTCGAATTGCATTCAAATGCACATTTTAGGCCAAAATCTATAAAATACCCTAAATGGTTCAAAATTATCATTTACAAATTTCAATTTAGGTCAAATTATCCCTAAATTATGATTTTGTCTTTTGTGCTTTGGACCACTCTTTTCACTTAAATTCATTGGTACACACCACATACCTTTGTTATTTTGTGTTGGAAACATCTTAAATAGAAATATGGTTCCAATGCATCTAACATCACTTTCTAATTATTTTTGAGTCAAATTACAACTCAATAATATAACTTTCTAACCATTTTGGTTAATTGAGGGCCAATTTTCAAATAATTGTACAAATGTTGATTAACTTTGTTTAAGGCTAATTAATCCAAATCAAGAGCTTAAGTGGATTTTCCATGAGAATTATTGAATATTTCTTTTTAAAAATTGATTCCTATTATATGCATCATCAAGTGACATCATTTCTTGAGAAGACATCTTTAGGCCATAAATGCCTCAAATATCAGGATTATGGGTCACCCATGCCTACTTAATGCCTCCCATGCCTCTTCAATTCCCCTTCTTCCAAGGTCATGATCAAGATAATTATAGATTTAATTCCAAATATTATGATTATCTATGGCCACACATCTCAATCTTGAGATGGACAGCCATGGTTGATCCTGACCAATCTCAAAAATCTATAAATAGAGAGGCCATAGACATGAATTTTAAGATTGAATATTACAAAGTTATAATGTTAAATTGTTTCCACAAGGCTTTACATCTGATCATAGATTTTTTTTTGAGCTTCATTGATAGGTTATTTTAGTAATTTTGAATCATGATCTTAAATTTTATGGAGTGTTCTTGAGACATTGGAGGAGTTTGCCACCATTTTTGACAAAGACAAGGATACTTGATCAAAGGAGAACATGCTTTTGAGCCACATGGGTATGGTGAATCCATTTAGGAAGATAATATGATGTTGCTTTATTTCATTTATTTCTTGTTATCCTTTGTAATTTCTATAAGAATAGATAGGCTTAGTTAGTTAGTTCTTTATACATGTTTCATTGTTTATGAACTAATGCTTGACTAACTTGCTTTGTAATCTTCTCTACAGTAATTCATAGCTATTGTAGCAAGCCTATTGTAATCCATAGCTACTATAACAAGATTGTTATAATTTTTAGCTACTATAGTAGGCCTATAGAAGTTTATGATGTAATCCATATCTACTATAACAAACTTTATGTAATCCATATCTATTGTAGGAGTCTACAACAAACTTGTAAGAGTCCACAACTTAACCAAAATACTAGATCTTATCTCAACATTATGCTTGAATGGTCACTATTCATACTTTTAATTATTCTTAGCTTAGTATGAACTATATATGCACTTATTGACATATTTTTTTGAATAATCATTATTAATAGCTAATGAATGGATAACAAAAAATTCTAAAGACATAACCATGATATATACTTACTATTTCATTATAAATAAACTATAAGTTTGAAAACTATATTTATATCTAATTCTAATGTAAGAAGAAGGATGTTATTTTATGGATATAATGAGTCATTTTATAAGTTAATCACTGACATTCTAGGAATCAACCCCTCAATCTCTACCTACAACATCATCACCAACTGTGATGTCAAGCTAGTTAGGCAAAAAAATTGATGAATGCACCCTCACATAGCCCTTCTCATCAAAGAAGATCTTCAATTTCTCTTATCCATCAATTTCATCCAACCCATTTATTATCCCCCATGGGTCTCAAACATTGTACCTATCACCAAGCCATAGGAGGGATTACCATTTGTGTGGACTTTTATTACCTTAACCTTGTTTGCCCAAAGGATGAATTTACTTTACCAAGCACTGACCATCTTGTTGATCTTATAGCTAGACATGAGATATTATCTCTTATATATGGGTTCTTAAGTTATATTCAAATCTTAATTTCCCCTAAATATCAACACAAAACCACCTTTATCACCCCATGAAGAACTTTCTACTATAGGGTCATACCTTTTAGACATAAGAAGGCTAGTATAACCTACCAACACACTATGACCTACATCTTCTATGACCTTATTCATAAAATCATAGAAAACTATGTGGATGACCTCCTTAAGAAATCCAAATATCATAAATATCATTTGGTCATTATTAATATTATGTTTGAACAACTCATCTATTACCATGTCTACTTTAACCCCAAAAAGTGTATTTTTGGGGTCTTATTACGAAAACTCCTTGGATTTATCATATCCCTTTAAGGAATTTAAGTAAATCTCACCAAAATTATAGAAATATTTGACATGCCTCCTCCCACCCACCTCAAGAAACTTTATAGCTTGTAAGGGAAGCTCCAATCTATTCGATGTTTTATCTCTCAACTCTTGGATCGATTCCAACCTTTACACCACCTTCTTAAGAAGGATGTATCTTTTTAGTGGAATAACAAATGTAAAAAGGCCTTTGAATCACTTAAAGAGTACCTTCTATTTCCACCCATCCTCATTCTTCCCAAGGAAGATCAACTTTTTTACTTTTATATTTCTGCCATCAACCACTCTTTAGGCATAATGTTGACTCATCAGGATGAGCATCATAAAGAGAAAGTTGTCTACTTCATTAGATTTACATTTGTAGATTACAAGACTCAGTACACTGATACTAAAAATCTTTACCTCACCTTGGTCTTTTTGGCTACCAAACTTTGCCAATACCTTCTCAACCACAAGACCTATGTCATAACCAATATCGACCCACTCAAGTATATGCACTTCAAGACATACCAAAATAAGCATATCAATAAATGAATCATGATTTTAGCCAAGTTTGACCTTGAATTCCTCTAGTAGAATTCAATTAAAGGAAAATTCATTATCGACCAATTCGATATAGCACCTTTAGTAGATAATCAACTTTCTCCTCTCGAGTTTTTGATGAATCCATCATGACCCTTTCTCGAGCAAACTTTACCTATCAAGTGACCATGTTTTTTGATGGATCAAAGTGTCAACATGGTGGGGGAGATGGTATCATCCTTATCCCCATTTATGGTGAACCTTTTCCTTTATCCTTCAAGCTAGATTTCAAATGTACCATTAATATCACTGAGTATGAAGGCCTAGTGATAGGTCTCCAAACTATGTTAGCCTTGGGAGTCAAAATGATAAGCATTTTTGTTGACTCTCAACTTGTGGTCAATCAAATCATGGCTCTTATCAATGTAATAATGATGTTTTACAATATTAAAATCAACTATCTAAAGCACTTTTAACATTATTTAAACATTACCATATCCAAACCAATCCATAATCTACGAACAAGTTTGTTGATATGATGGCTTTTCTCACTTCTTAGATGTCATTTCCACCCTCTGACTCTAAGCTATATGTCATTATCCATCAACTTACCCATACCTCTTATGTCAAATCAGAATCTCCTACCATATTCAATGTGGAGGAAACACAACTTGACCTTTTTTAATAGTAGACCTTCAACTATCTCAACTTTGCCATCATCCCTTCCAACCTATTTAGGAATGTTTGAAGAGTATTTATCCAGAGCAGCTCATGTTATACCATACTGGGGGAATTATTTATAAGCACATTTTTTATGGTCTCCTCTTACATTACCTACATAGTTATGGATCCTCTCATGCTATCAAAGAAATACATGATGGGATCTATGGGGGACACTTTAGTGGCCTAGCCATCGCTAAATGCATCCTTTGCCTTGGTTCTTATTGGCCCAACCTTAACCAATATTGATGTGATTATGTGAAAAAGTGTGTCAAATGTCAATAACATACCAATTTACATCACACACCTATTCATATTCTTCAAGTATCCAAAGATTTTAAGCCATTCTCACAATGGGGTCTTGATCTTATTAGAGAAATTAAACCCCATTATTCAAAGTGACATCATTCTATCATCACTGCAATAAAATATTTCACCAAATGGGTAGAGACTATTCCTCTCATCTCAATTAAAGCCAAAATAATTTTGGACTTTATCAACCATCACATTATCTATCATTTTGGTATTCCTCATAAAATTATCATTGACAATGGTAAATCTTTTAAAAATAAACAAGTCCAAGGTCTATGTGACGTGTTTGGTATCAAGTTAAATTTATCATCGCTTTATCATCTTCAAGCAAATGGATAGGCTGAAGCTTATAATAAAACACTCAATAATATGCTAACTAAAATGGTTAATGCATCTAGTCAGGATTGTAATTTACACATCCCCTTCACTTTATGGCCATATCATACTAGCATTCAAACACCTACAATTGCTTTCCCTTTTTCTATAGTTTTTGAAGCCAAGGCCATCTTGCCTCTTGAAGTCCAAATTCCCACTCTTTACATTACCCCAAGAACATTTATCCCAACTCGAGCTACTTGATGAATGTCTTTTAGTCATGCTTACTCATCTTCATGTCTATAAAGAGAGAATCAAGCGTGGTTATAGCAAACACCTCAAATCATGAGAATTCAATATCATTGAGCTCATCTTAAAGGAAAATTTACATGTCACCAATATGGATAAAAGTAAGTGGGGAAAGTTTGATTTCAATTGGCTTGGACCTTATATCATAATACATAAGTATGGATCAGGAGCTTCTTGGTTGTCCTCTCTTGAAGGGAGACCAGAACTTGAGCCCTTCAATGCTTTGCATCTACATCCTTTTTTGTTAAACATGATTGAACTCACCTTTTATCTAAATTAAGCTCATCCCTTATTTTCACCCACATTCATCCCCTTATTTTAAGGGAAACTAATTGAATCTGAATCATGTGATTATCCATTACAACCTTCACGTAATCTTGAACATGCGTGCAATGGCTCTACCCATGGCATGATCCTCATGATACTTTTCATCCTCTTATAGGAAGGATTCCCATGGTCATTGTCACTTAAACCTCTTTTACACATATTCAACCATATTGTGCTCTAGTTTTACCTTTATAAAGGTGAACCTTTTGAGCTTATATAATCAAATCCATGTCAATAGTAAAAAAAAACACAATCAATCAAAAAAATCACAAAAAACCCAAAACTCATATGGGTCATTCCAAGCATTTGTAGACTACTCCCTTTAAGGACAATTGCTAAAACATATCAAAATTGCTCAATATAAGGTAGATTATTCCCTTGAAGGATAGTTATCAAAAGCCTTAAATAAATCTCACAAACTTAAACCACTTCCTTGAAGGATGGTTGAGTAAAGCACTTGTCAAAGCATAGCAATTTCTTATAAGCTTCCCACATGGATCAACTTCCCCCATCCCTCCAAGCAATAATAAAATAGCAGAAGACCCATTATCAAAAATTAGAAAAAGCATAATAATTTTAGAAGCCACAATCAACTTTCATAAGTAGACTTCCCACATCAATCAGTCTACACTTTATATGACATGGACTTGTTTATACTGGCTCTTTTGGTAACCTATCGAAGAGGCATGGTAGTCTCACACGAAGGTTCCATTTTCATCCATCTCCCTTTTATACACACTATAAATAACGTATTTTGAGCTTACTTGACATTATGTGATCAAAACACTTTTTTAACTAACTAATTAATGATAATGTGAAGCATTCGAAGGACTTATGTTCGTAAGTCGATCATACTTCAGTTTATTTTAGTCTTTGCTAAAGAATAAGCATCATACCTTCTTCTTATTCTCTCATATCTAGTTATTGATACATTCATTATGGCATTTGTCTCTTGATTAGCCTATCTCTCTCACATTTAGTTTATTAATCCAACTTAATTTATGTTTTTTCAAGATTCATCCACCTTCATCTAATCATATGTAGCTCATTAAAAACATTCAAAATCTAATTATGTGTTTTCTTATGTGTTGTGCCTTGTTTAAAATTTTAATACTCAAAATAACATATTAACCATCATAGCCAATCATAACAACATACAATCATCACAACATTACCTTTTATCACATCATAAGTCAATCAGACATCACACGTCAATCCACCTCAAAAATATATCTAATCATAGATAACATCATCAAATCATCCTAATCTCATCTAAATAGCCAACAACACCAAATAATCATGAAACATCTACCACTTTCCAATCATACATCATCTACATATGCTATCTATCACTTGCCTATCTAGGTAAGAAAGTAAAGATTCATCCACATATGCAACAACACATATCATTATAACAAACATCATCATCTCATAAAATCATGAACATATCATCACCTAATCATAACATCATAATCATCCTATCATCTATCACATTCATATACCTATGATCCATTAATACATACCCATCTCATGAACATAAATTACATCATAGTCATCCATAACCATAACAATAATCACAAACATCATAATCATGTCCAACAAAGCATAAACATTATCATATCATAAACAACATCCATCAATATTGAATAACATCATGAGTATAAATTAAATAGCCACATCATCACATGCCTAGCTAGGTGAGTACACATAAACCATAACATGTTAATCAGTTGAACTTAATCATCACAAACAACATCACATCCATAAACATCAACCAAACCATAAACCATGATCACATCTATATATCATGATCTCATAATCAAAATAATGATCATATATATAAAAATGTACATCTCTCAAAATGTATATACATCTCACTACATCGGCTCATAGGCTAGTATTAAAATCTTATGATACATCAAAAATTACAATGTCTCATAAAAAGTCTAAGCCCCTAAAGCACCACTACCTCCTAGATCCTTCCCTCTTGAGTTTACATGTCCAGCTATAGAGGCAACCCACTAGTCTAGTGTCACAATAATGGCCCTTCTAGTTATCCTAGTTCTGTACTCTCCCCATTTGGGCTCATCTGGTAGATGTCTAAAAACCAAGGCCTCATAATACCAGAGCTCCTCAACTATCACTACAAATCTTACCATTGAGATAGTCCTTAGTGGTCATATACCTGTTGGTGCTCTTCCTACCTACTTGAGAGAATCTTTCTCCTGAGTACCCATGGCTAGCTAAGCCCTTGCTTGATCCTCTCTCTAGTTAGTATTACCACCTGGCCCTGTACCATGTCCCTCTCTTAGGTAACTGACGCTAAAGATGCTTGTGTTATGGCTAGTGTCACACATGCTTGATCCTTCTTTGTAATTAGTGCTTATCTATTTGGGGCATCCTCATCCTTTTGATCACCACTCCCCACCTCTACATGCATATCCATGTCTTATGGGACCTCATCACCTCCAAACGTTTTTGTGTCATAGTGTGCCTGGAACCATGCAAGGTACCCATTAGTAACACCTACATCATCCATCTCAACCCTCATTGGTAGCTCCTCATGATTAATAAACACATCCTTTGGCTCTGGTGTAGGTAATGAGAACTCCACATCCTCGCTCCAATACATTGTAAACTCCTTTTGGATATATTGAATGAGGTTGAACTATCTCCTCACCCTATCAAGAGGGATCAAATCTACCTCAATATCTTGCCTACCGTAGATCCACTTATAAATCTGTAGTGATAAAATATGCTTCATATGAACAGCCCACACTGGAAATATAACATATGGGCACTAAATCACATCACCCACCATAGGTGTATCCAATTGGTCCCTATACCAATTCCGATCACATGTCCCACCTCTTAGTCTTATGATTTCATAATTGTAGCTCCATCACATAAACCCCACCCTAAAATTCATCTAAATAAAGTCATGCCATGACAGCCCACCTGGTCAAACAATCTAATGTTATGATAAGCCCATTAGTGTATCACAAAACCAACATTAATACCATACCTATTGTGTGCCTTGTATCCCTAGAGCTCTTAATATATCTACACTAATAGGATATGTGCCCAGGCATACACTATCTGATCCATCACCATGCCTACTAAAACACCTAATAACAATGAAGGAACCTTCCACTGCTCAAGTTAGGTAATGCATAATAAGTCACCACCATCATCATCATAGTGATGACCCATCTCATTCCCTTATCCATCTGATACAAGGGTGCATAATATAGGCCTCTAACATGCCACCTTGCATGTATTGCATTATCACCATATAACACACCCATGTACTGGTCTCACTTCTCACCATTAATTTGTTTTATCGGATCACCTCATTGTGGTAGCCACATGATCTAGTAAATTTCCTCTAGTAAGATCATAATATCTCTAGTAGGAAGTAGTAATGTGTTAGTGGCCAAATCCCATCTCTCTATGAGTGCCACTAACATAATCACATCTTGGGGCATGCATTGATAGTACCAGATGCCACCCAAGCCCATCACTAATAAATTATCCCACTCCTGGTCTATCATCACTTGACAGAGCTCATCCAACAACTATAGCACTTAATCTCTCATCTATAGTTATTCCCTCACCTACAAGGTTTGATACTAATGCCTTAAATCACTTAATTTGGCATGCCTTTGCCTACGAATTCAACCTACACCCTTACCCACTAACATTTATCACTTGCATACTTCACCCTTAAAACAACCTATATACCCCTTTCACTTTAACCAACCATCATCCCGTTTATCAACCAAAATCTAAATTCTACCTCAATTCATTGATCATTGATGGTTGGCTATTGACTAGTGATAATTTTTATTACAACTATCATCAATCACACCATCAACCGTTGATGGTTAGGGTACCAAATACCAATGGTCACAACATAGTGACCTATCGATGGTGGCTTATTAGGCATTGATGGTCACTTATCGATCGATGATGGTTGATATCAACCATTGACAGGCACTATGTGGTGATTTCCAGTGAACAACCCTAATCTTAGCATCTTACAACTATCTAAACATTAACCATAATTAATTTAAACCTTATCTAAACCACTCTACCCTCCCTTACCTACACTACCCCTCCCATATTTCACCCCTTCTACCACTTTCATCACAAAAACTTGCACCTAACCCATTATAAAATCCTAACGCTAAACCTAGTCCTATCCCTCGATCTAACCCACTCATAACCAAACAAATAATCATTTAAACAACAAATATTATAAATTTAAATTGCACCCCCTACCTCATTCTATGATTACTGATGTGGAAGACCTTTGGGAACCATCATCACTTGTCTCCACACCTTGCCCCATCTTCTCTACATCCTTGATAGTCAAACCTCACCTAGTCAATCTCAATAAACCTCACACGCTAAACTCATGATCACTTAACTTATCACCTCAAATTGCCATCATTTCTTCTAAAAAATACACAAATTCTAAGCATCATGGGTTTTAAATGCCAAATGATCACAAAAACAACTTTGGTGTACATTTTAACTTCTCCCTTTAAAGGTTGACTTCTGACCATTGATGGTCATTGGCTAACCACCAATGGTTGACCCTGATCACCGATAATCAACCTCATAACTTTTTTACCTTTGCCATTAAAATTTTTTCAACAAATTCCTTACCTCTACGATACCATTGGAGCTTACCTACTCCAATAGACACACCAACCATAATATTGATCATTTTTTACTAACTTTCACATATTTTGTGATGACCTTATATTAGTCACTTTGACCACTATGAATACTTTTCCATTTTAAACAACTTGAACTCACACTACTTTTGTGTACAAACCACATGTGTCTTTCAAGGATCACTTTCTACCTAAGATACCTATGAATACATTGACCTTACCTAGAAGACTTGCATTTACAAGTATAACCTAACTGGCATGCCTAAATATGGTCACTTGGTCTACTTATCACTTGTCCTTCTAATACCACCTATTTTACCAACTATTTCAACCATGGAAACCTAGTCAATGCATGATATGTGATATCACATTTAGTCGCATTTTTTGCACATTTTTTGTGCTTCGATTCCCAACCCAACCAATGTTATCACCCACTTAACCACTCATCAAACCCATACCTAATTATGTTTCCCCTCATCAAATCCTAGTTTGATGGGGGATACCCATTCCCATACTCAAGGCAATCGAACCTTCAACCCAACCTTCCATTTTTTTTACAACTTATTGATACAAATTATACAACAAAAAGGGGTAAAATGTAGACACTAAAAATCCACATACTACTATCCTAGATGTTGTACCAACTCTCAGACCACCCCTAGACCCCCTCAAGACCACTTCACATCCTTTTAGCTATTAAACATAAGTCACCCCAACTAAATTTGACCATTCTACCTTTGACCTGTCAACTACCCATGGTCAACCCTTAACCTCTGATGGTTAGACCTGACCATCGACAGTTAGCCTTTAACCACCTAAAGGGTTAACTCTAACTCAACTCCACCTTATTTTTATTCTTATCCACTTGCATAATTATGCATATTAAGACTAAAATTAGATGACCTATTAACACCTTTTTTGAACTTAGTGTTTCACCTCTCCCTTCTATATAAAGAAAGGAAAAAGAGGTGAAAGGGATGGAAATAATCATTAGAGAGAATCAACAATTATCAAAGCTTCTTGTATCATAACTTATTTTGTAGGTCTTCTTATGGTGAAGCCAAGAGAGATTTTAATAAGCAATACAAAGAGCACAAGCGCTACAATCCATAAATCATAGCCAAGATACAGACACTTTGCAAAAATTGCTCCAAACTCTATATTAAGTTATTAGCCACTCACCTCAACATTCTTTATATAATCGAGCTACATATCTATTTTTACTAACTATTTATGTTGTTTCTATCTTGAAACCAACCTCCATTCTAAACCCTCCTCCTAGAATCACTCATCCACCTTCTGAACCAAACCTACCCTTACTTCAGCCAAATATAACAATAGCCCCCAAAAATCACTTAACCATTGATAGTTTCTCCAAACCACCAATGGTCACCCAACTTCCAATAGTTACTTAACCACTGATGGTTCACCCAACCATTGATCATCATTATGTGATAATTCTAATATCAAGCCAATTCTACCTATCAGACCCTAACCAAATCCCACTTTTTGACCTTCTACCTGATCATAAAACATCAACCTATTTTCTGAACCATGTCTAATTCACTTAGCATTAATATCTATTCATTTATTTCTATAAATAGGCAAATTCATCTCTTTCAAAAACTTCTTGTATTTAATTTCACTATCCTCTGTTATTCATGCAAATCATTTATCTTTAATTTTTAAAACTTGGTTTTTTAAAAGTGTGGATTGACAGCCTTCAAGGAAGCTTGTGCTTCTTGGATCTAGCTTTATAAGTAATCCATCCTACTATCTAACTAATCAACCATCTCTTTAGTTATTTCTTATCTACAGGTCATTCCTCCCTAGACAAAGAGGAGTATCTACAACCATCTAGATCATGGAGTGCAAACCAAATCTAGGTTCTACTAACCTCACCCTTATTTTAATGTTTACAACTTTCTTCTTAAGAAATAAATCAAAATTTATGTGAAACACATACTATTAGGTTTAAACAATATCTTAACATAAGAATGGGTTTCCATAATCCTACTATTCTTAACTTTGTTGAGTTATCAAAAAAATGTACACAATAAGTGTTTTACAAGCCCATAATAAACATTTATACATGGTAGGTTTCACATTAGCACAATTATCAATGAGAATTTGAGGAGAAATTTCACATTCTGATCATTTCATCTTAACTTGACTATGTTATCAAGAGAGTAATAACATGCAAAATATTTACACACCAAATACAAGGGAATCATGCATAAAAATAAAACCTTATTTCAATGCCTTACATTCATTAGCAAGTGAGTATACTAAACGTGGAATATAAATTCTAGTTTCTAAGTACCCATAAAAAACCACACCAATTACTACTTGAAACATAACTCCCACTCTTATATTACACCTCCTAGAATAGGGTATTAATATATAGAGAGAGTGTAATTATATACTAGATTATTTTTTTCAATATTTGATCAAACAAAAAGATAATATTCATAACAATACTAGCATCCAAACTTTTAAATCAAGTTCCATGTGCAAATATGCACATTCAACATTTCATGAAGTCTAAGTCTTCAAGCAAAATCATGTTGTCCATGTTCTCAAGTCCAAACCAACTAGTACAGTCAAGTATAAAATCAAAGGAGTGTTTCAAAAGAAGCTTCATTGAATTATAACCAATATTGACACCTAGATTAATTAGAAAATGATAGACTTGGTCCTATATCTGAGTGTACGTAGTTAGTGAATAGACAAAGGGTCAAAATTCCAAACATTTAATTTCCTTTAGCTAGAATACAAAGGTATAGATTTCAAATTAATTTATATTTAGAAAATTGAAGAAGTTCAATAGATTAAACAAGGTTCAATTTTTGGATATAGGGTTTAGTAATAACAATTGAGCATCTCAAAAGGGCACAACTTTTAAATATTTAGTATTGATAAACATATGAAGCATTGGAAAAATGACAATGGTTAAAGAAAATTCTAATGGTCAAGCTAAATGCTAGGGGTGAAGGAAAATCAAAAGCATGTCATTACCTAGTTAAATCCCTATTCTCCTTATATATTAAGTTTTTAAACAGGGGGTAAGAACTTACCTAGTTATTAGTCCTTCAATCCAAAACTAATTCTACTCACAGTTTGCCTCTATAACTTACCAATCCAATAATGGCAATGAATAGGACCTCCATCTATAATTTTCCAATCCACCACTAATAGTGATGACTGAGAATAGGAGAGGGAAAAGAAAGCTCTCGAAAGGATGTGAGTTTGAAAATTATTATAATGATATTCATCTTAAGCAAATTATTATCCATGAATTCATTTTCAGCAAATAAACAATAATGATTAAGACAAACAACAATGGTTAAAACAAATGCCAATATTTGAATAGAGGATCTGATTTTTAGGAAACCACACACTATACAACTATGTAAAAAATAATATAGTTCAATTACATAGACAATTAAACAAATAAATCCTCAACATGCATGAGACAAAATATATTATTTATGTGGTAGAACCTTAGCAAGCTAAGGAAACATCCATAGTGTAAGCTATTAAGTTTTATTAATTCTAAGATGAATATATTACATGTAAACTTATTATGTAAATTACATGTAGACTCCTCAAAGACAAATATGCCTAATTGGCAAAGCACTGTTAGGATTCCTCCTCCTAAAAATAGAGTGTAAAATGCCATTATGACTTTTCTTCTAAAAATAAAATTTGGTGGAATTCATATTCCTAGAAATATGGGTTTGATGTTATTTCCCCCTAGATGCTCCTATGACAATAATGGGGGGATTCCCCATCCTGTCCCAACCCCGCACCCTGTGCCCCCACCCCCCCCCCCCCCCCCCCCTCTCCCCCCTCCCGTTTCCCACATAGCCCTTGTAAAACTAGGCTATAAACCGCACCACAAAAGGGTCTAAAATTTAACTTTGTTATCACATATCTAACAATCTCCATCTTTTCAAAAATTTCTCCCTAATATCTTGCTAACTAACTCATAACCTTTTCTTCAAGCCAAGAGAAGCCAAACACCATTTTAGCTTCAATAAAAAAACTAGTTTTGTAAACATATCAACACTATTTTCCTCTAAGTGAATCTTTTCAATTGATACTTTTCCTTCACCAATCGCCTGTCTAAAAAGATGTTACTTTACTGCAATATGTTTTATCTTACTGTGATAAACTAGAATCTTGACCAAATAAATTACCCTCTGACTATCACATAATACCTTAATTTTGTATTGATCTCTTCCAAATTGACCCAATAGGCCCTTTAGCCAAATTACCTCTTGACAAGCATGATAGGCAGCCACATATTTTGCCTCAATAGTTGATGCAATAATAATCTTTTGAAGGTTTAACATTCAACTAATAGGTCCACTTGAAAATGTAAAAACATAACCAAATGTTGATCTTATTTTGCCCAGATCTCCTAAAAATTCAGAATCAACATATCCACAAATACAATCACTAGTTCTATTATAAGTGATACAATAGTCACTTGTGCCTTGTAAGTAGTGAAACACCCACTTCACTACTACCTAATGTTCTTTACCTATATTTTCCATATATATACTAACAACTCCATCTGCATGTAAAATATCTAGCTTTTGTATATACCATAACATATATTAAACTTTCTACTGCATTATCATATGGTACATAAGACATATACTCCTTTTCTTCATCATTAATAGGACATAAAATTGATTAAATCTTGAAATGTGAAGCAAAGGGGATACTAACTGGTTTCACATGATTCATACTAAATTTGGTTAGTATTTTTTTCTAATACCTTTGTTGGGATAATCAAATCTTACCATTTTTCTTGTCTATATGTATCTCCATGCCTAAGATTTGTTTTGATGCTCCTAGATCCTTCATATCAAATGTCCTAGCTAGATGAGCCTTTAAACTATTGATTTTTGCCATGATTTTGCTTGCTACAAGTATATCATTAAATACAATGCCAATATAATGAATGGACCATTGTCCAAAAACTGAAGTAAACACAATGATCATACTCACTTTTAACAAATTTATGGTCCCCATAAAGGAATTAAACTTCTTGTACCATTGTCTAGGTGATTGTTTCATGCCATACAATGATTTTCTAGGCTTTCAAACAAAAAATTTCTTGTTATCTTATACAAAACCCTCAGGTTGTTCCACATATATCCTCTTCTAAATCTATGGGCAAGAATGATGTTTTAACATCTAATTGCTCCAACTCTAAATCAAGTAAAGCCACCAATGCTAAAACAACTCATATTGAAACAAGTTTAACAACTAGTGAAAAAATTTCATGGTAATCAATACCTTCTTTCTGTATAAATCATTTTGCCACCAATCTATCCCTATACCTTTCAACATTTTCATTAACACCTATATTTCATTTGTAAACCCATTTTCAGCCAATAGGTTTTCTAGTTTTTGGAAGTTCTACTAGGTTATATGACTTGTTTTTAACCAAGGCATTCATTTCCTCTTGCATTGCCCTCTTCCATTTGGAACTATTTGTATCTTCCAATGCTTCCTGATAACAACTAGGTTTCCCATAATTAGAAATCAAAAAAATTAAAATATTGGGACTGTACTTACTAGGAGGATCCTTGACCCATGTAGATCTCCATACTGATTGTGGAGGTGTTTCCACATGTTCTAACATCTACTCTAACTAATGAGGTGTTCCTTAAGTTATTGTGAATTTTCAACATCTTCACCATCAAAAAATGGTTGAATTTACTCATTTTTAAAATTTTAAGATAGCTCAATTTCAACCCTGACATGTTGATGTTTTGGTTCATGTTTTTCTTTCATTTCTACATCTAGTTTTAGAAAATATGATTCATCAAACTATACATCTCTACTAATGATGATCTTGTGGGTAGTATAATTGCACACTTTGTATCCCTTGAAACTGATGGTGAGATATTTACTAGATAACATGTTTGAAACTAATTATACCCATAAAGCTTGTCCAAATTTGCATTGATGAGCATGCTTCTTGCTCTCTCTAGAAGATTCATATTCATACAATCAACAACATCATTTACTTGTGTTATATAGCTAGTGGTTTTATGCCTTTCAATCCCAACTTCCTTACAATAGTTATGAAACTGCAATGCTTTGAACTTGCCTCTATTATTTATTATTAAAAATTTGATTGACAACACACCCCTTATAAAAGTGGGCTATAAACCGCACTACAAAAGGGCCCAAAATTTAACTTTGTTGTCACATATCTAACAATTTCCATTTTGACAATAATTTCCACCTAATATCTTGTTGACTAACTCATCACCCTTTCTGCAAGCTAAGAGAAGCCAAACACCATTTTAGCTTCTTTAACAAAATTGGTTTTGTGAACATATCAACATGATTTTCCTCTATGTGAACCTTTTCAAGTGTTATTTTTCCTTCATCAATCCTCTGTCTGACAAGATAGTAATTTACTGCAACATGTTTTCTTATACTATGATAAACTGGATTCTTGGCCAAATAAATTTCACTTTGAGTATCATAGAATACCTTCATTTTGTATTTCTCTCTTCCAAATTCACCCAATAGACTCTTTAGCCAAATTGCCCCCTGACAAGTATGCTAGGCAGCCACATATTCTATTATTCTGCCTCAACAATTGATGCAACAATAGTCTTTTGAAGCTTCGACATCCAACTAATAGGTCCCCCTCTAAATGTAAAAACATAACCAGATGTTGATCTTCTTTTGTCCAGATCTCCTGCAAAATCAGAATCAACATGTCCACAAATAGAATCCCTAGTTCTGTTATAAGTGATGCAATAGTCATTTGTGTCTTGCAAGTAACGAAACACCCACTTCACTATTATCCAATGTTCTTTACTTGGATTCGCCATTTGCCATATATCTACTGACAACTCCATTTGCATATGAAATATGCACCTAGACCCTCTTCAACAATAGTGGCCACCCCCCACACTCCCTCTTGTAAAAGTGGGATATAAATCGCACCGCAAAAAGTCCAAAAAATAAATTTGTTATCATATATCTAACACTAATGACGATCAACCAGGGTCCAACATCTAGCATGGCGGTCCATGCCAAACACAGTGACTAATTACGCTCAACACCCTGCTCATTTTTCCTATGAATCAATGATTTAACTTACGTATTTCACATTCTTACGGATTTAATATTTATCACAATCCGACATCAAATGTCATAAATTGCCTTGTGCGAACAAGGCCCAGGACAATACAATCCGACTTCAAACGGCCTAAATTGCCTTGTGCTAAAACGGCTCAGGACAATGCAATCCTCCGAAATGTCGTCAACAAAGTATGATATAAGCTAAACTGATCGAGTATCCCAATGTATATATAATTATAATGCGTTAATATACAGAATCATAATCAGGATTTATAAATAAGCCTCCGAGACTCTGTTTGTGGCAATCTGAGTTTTTCATTTGACTTTCTGGTTATTCAAAATGAGAAAATCAATAATTCTGGTGATGCTACTCATAGTTTTAGCCCAGTCGGTTCGTCCTTCGCATCAGCTCAGTCGGCGTCGAGTTTTGTCAAAAATTGCGAAGGACAGAAGGTCTCGTCTTAACACACAGCCACAGAAATGGACTGCTCCTTCAATTAGCAGTCAATATTCATGGAGGTTGAATGAATATTCTCAAGATGGACTGCAGGAGAATGACAGGATCACTGCGCTGCCTGGGCAGCCAACAAATATAACGTTTGCACAGTATTCGGGTTATGTGACGGTTGATGAACAGGCGGGCAGAGCTCTCTTCTACTATTTTGCAGAGGCAACTGAAGACCCTTCTACCAAGCCTCTGCTTCTGTGGCTCAATGGAGGTATGTTGTTCTCTCACTCTTTAAATTTAATACCATGGAAATGGTGCATTACTCATTATTACATTTCAGGGCCGGGATGTTCATCGTTTGGGATTGGAGCAATGACTGAATTGGGACCGTTCCGCGTACAACCGGATGGCAAAACACTGTATAATAATCCCTATGCCTGGAATAAAGGTCTATCAAATATTTCTCTTCTTTTAATTGCTTACATTTATTACTATAATCCAATGTTTCTCTGCATCAACAAATTCATTTATGTCTTTTTTGACAGTGGCAAACACCTTATTTTTGGAATCACCTGCCGGGGTTGGATTTTCTTACTCCAATACATCGTCTGATTATAGAAATGGCACTGATGATAACACCGGTATAATGTTTTAATCTTTGCATTCTTGAGATTTTTTTTATAATGTTTCAAATTTTATATATGAAGAGAATGTTTTGATGTAAAATATTGCAGCTCGAGATTCGTACACGTTCCTCCTGAATTGGTTTGAAAGATTTCCACAGTATAAGAATCGAGATTTTTACATAACAGGGGAAAGTTACGCTGGTAAGTCTTGGGAAATATTGTGGGGTCATGATTACTCAGACACAGAATGTGTTTTTCAATTTTTTTTTTTCTGTATAATGGTGGGATGTTATAATTAAGAGAAGTTGGTTTAAGTTGGGTTAAGGTTAATGAAATAGATAATTTTAATTTTTAATATTAAATCTTTGTTCTAGAAAAATTAAATTGTTAGAAACAAAAAATTTATAATTGAATTGCATTTTTTTACAACATTAAGAGTACATCTAATAATTTTTTTTTTTCTATTTCTATTATTTGTAAGTGCAGGCTTTTATATTCCACAATTAGCAGACACAATTCTTAAGAATAACAACTCCCGTCAAGGGAGTTATGGTGAGGTTTTTTACATTTTTATTTTTTAATTTTATTTATATTTATTTAAATAATTTATAATATTTTTGAAATAATTATATTTTTATTTATAATTTGATGTTTTGGATCATTATTAATGATATTCGTAATAAAATTAATTTTTTTGAATTATTAATCTTTTCTCCTCAATAAAAATTACCGGGACTGATCTAAAAGTGGAATTATAAATAAATATACAATTATATTAAAAATATTAAATATAATTATTTATGTAAAAATAAAAAAATAAAACATAAAATTTTATTAATATTTAATAGACATTTATAATTTATATTAAATCATTTTTTAGTTTTGTAATTATACTTTATGTTTAATGATTAAACAAAGAAAGGTAGAAGTAATTTTATATTGTGAAAAGTTTATTTTTATTTTTATATTATTATTCTAAACAATGTATATATAATTATTTCCATATTTAGTATAGAAATACTTATATATAATTTAATAGTATTATATTAGATGGTGATAATATTTTTATAATATTTTAATTTTTTTAGGTTTTTATATTATGATTTTTGGTTTTTCAATTTGTTATATATTATGTTTTAATAATTTAACTTATATAATTTAAGGATGTTTCAAGTGAAGGTTGAAAATATTTTTATAATTATTAAACGTTTTAATTATTATTTTAATTTCTTAAATATTATATTAAGTTTTTCTTTTTTTATTTAAACAATATATTAGAAGTATAATTAAAATAGTATAAATATTTTAAATATGTTTATTTAAAAAAATGTTAAGATATATCAATTTTGAAATTGTTAGTTTCTATCTATCAAATATTACATTTATAGAATCGATTATCTTTTCTACAAATTTATGTTCCTTTATAATAAATAGTCTCAATCTAATTAGACCATTCTATATAAACTATAAAAAATCTTTTAAGAAAAAAATAAACTTCAAATTTTATTATATATTTAAAATATTATTAATTTTTAATATTTCTTTTATAAACATCAAATTTAATATTAAAATTATCTTACTATCATCAAATAAATATCAAATCTAAAATCATCCTTTAATTATTAATATTTTAGATGATCCACATATTTTAGATGATCTATTTCATTACTCAACTGATAGACATTCCGGTATTTAAATATCTTTAAAGATAAAATCATTTTCTTAATAGATAAGATGACAACCCCTCGTCTCTTCTTTTAAATAAAAAATATTAAAATATATTAAAAAAGAATTATTATTCCTATTTCATAAATGTCATGTCTTGGTATTGTTCTTTGTTGTTAGAACATCGTTGGTGTCCAAGGACACAAAGTCCACCTCAGCTTCCAGCTTGGGCAATTTTGTTTGCGTAACAGATACAGTTATGAGGAGAAGAGCATTTATGATATATTCACTCTCTCATTTTTAGTAATCTCTGGAACTCGTGACTATGCAGATCGGAAACGGAATTATGAACGATGAGACGGATAATTGCGGTCTCGCAGATTTCATGTGGTCGCACGCATTGATCTCAGATGAAGATTATGCAAATGAGCGTTGCACCGATTCAAACTATCCACCTCGCAGTCACACATTTGGCTCTCGAGCGGTGTCAACCAGAGGACAAATAAACCCTTATAATATATACGCCCCACTCTGCCCTTCCCATCCTGACGCCATCTGGGCATCTTCTACTTCTGCTGTAAAAAATAAACAACATGCACATATATATTTGGGGTTTTTTTTTTCCAAAAAATTATATGATTGATGTTTCAAATTATATACCGTGATTCATCATTACCCTCTATTTTCTTGCAGGATACGATTCCATCAGATGGATTAGATGGCTTTGATCCATGCACTCCTGGCTATGTATTAACCTACCTCAACACACCAGAAGTGCAGAGTTCTCTTCATGCAAATGTAACGGGCTTGCCTTTTCCATGGGATGAATGCAGGTACGAAAAATTCTTGGAGAAATCTGAGTTACTTGAGAGACTTGTAAGGTTATAATCGATTAACTATTATGTACTCCAAACAGTGATGTACTTTGGTACGGCACCTATGCAACCACCATGTTTCCAATATACCGAAGAATGATGGCAGCAGGATTGAGAATACTAGTTTACAGGTAAAAGGGAAAAAAACATTGTGTTTTTGCAAAGCGTTATGATTAAGATTGGGTTGTCATAAATAATTAATACTATACACTTATGGTTGTAGTGGAGATGTGGATTCGGTGGTTCCTGTGACCAGCACGAGATATTCCATCAATGCTCTGAAGCTCCCAATAGAGAAATCATGGTATCCGTGGATGAATGGAGAAATAGATGTGGGGGGATACAGTGTAATATACAAGGGGTTGACGTTTGCAACTGTGAGAGGAGCTGGGCATGAAGTTCCCAGCTATCAGCCAGCCAGAGCTTTGACCATGACCAAATTCTTCTTGGCAGGAGAGCCCCTTCCATCTTAGCTTTATTTACAAGCTATAAATCTTTAATATTGGCATTTAAATATTTTCATTGCTATAATTTATTGTTTATCATTGATGCTGGAGAACTTATCACAGTTTAATTTGTTATTAATTAGGATTGACATACTCAACAATATATGTGCCAATTTGCTTGGCATTTGGCAATGTAGACCTTATCCAAGAGTCATGCATGGAAGATAAGCCACCTAACTCCAATTATAAATCTTTAAAAGTTATAAAAATGTTAATGCTCATATCCAATAATAGCTTTTAATTCTACCTCACATTGATATTATATCAAGTTTATTTAGCATTGATTTTTAATATTCAAGGAAAATATTAATAATGATTATTTATAGTTGGGCAAGTACTACGAATTTTTTAATTTGAGTTCTCTATGTGAATAATATTAGCTTACACAACAGCTTGCCAAAAAACTCATACATATTAAAGTTTCTCATTAAAATAGTCAAACGATTTTCAATTTTAAATATTTTTTTTTCTTGGATCACCAAAAAAAAATGATCTAGTATTTAAAACAATCTTTAGATTGCCACACATTCAATGGACCCTAAGATTGTACTTACCAAAATTTTAGAAAGAAAATTTTTAATTTAATAAAATTCACCATTACCCAAATATTTCAAATATACTAATAAATATTCAAAATTAAACATTAATCTTCAACCTAACAAGATTCAAATTCAATTTGTTGACAATTGGGCCAATATAAAAAGTTTTGAATAATCAAGCATTAGTAGATACAAACTAAGAAATTTATTGATCCAATTCAAAACTTTTCGAACGTTACACTTTATAACATACAAGTAAATCTATTGATCTAATATAAAATATTTTTGTAATCATTTTTGTAATTTTATACAGCTATCAATTTTTATTAAATATAATTTTTTTCCTAAACCATGATGTTTTCCACCCTTGTAAATTTTTTTAGACTGACAATGTTCTTCCATCTTTGTGATAATTTTTTAAGCTCGTGATTTTTTTTAAGAAATTGAGATAATTTTTTAAGCCTACAATATATTTACATCAATGTGATGTATTTCTAAATTTGTGATGTTTATCTAAACCAATGATACTTTTTTTATCACTATGATACTTATCTAAACATGTAGTACTTATCTAAAATCGCAATGATTTTTAATATATTGTAAAACTTTGGTTTTTACAGAATGCAATACTTTCCTATGAGTGATGGTTTTTTAGGAATATAATTATTAAAAGAATATATGATTTTACATCTTAATGATACTTTTACAAGCATGCAATGTTGCCTAACAAATCAACTACAACACTAATACAAAATATATCTTTACAATAAAATGGAAACTAAAGGAGCACAATCCTGGAAGCAAGAGAGGCATTGGAAATTCCTTGTTTGAGCACCATATACCTGGCTGTTCTAAGAAAAAGTGTAGCAAGAAAGACATAGAAAGGAGTGGTAGCCTCATTAGAGGTGCAACCAATAAAAATCCATTAAGAGGAGAGAAAGAGTCACATTCGAGAGCACGATAGAGCTGATGGAATACTAAAAACTAAAACCCAGACAAACAAAGGGTTTGCAAAGCTAAAGACCCATTCTTGAAGCATAGCCATTTGTGAAAGCAAGCTTCTACTTTTGATTAGTAAGCAAAAACAAGCAAAATCCTGCATGTGGAACGCCCTTTAAAGCTTCACATTTTTTTTTTCATGTACAGGTGCATTCTAATTGGTTTATTTGTTTATATAAATATTAACCAAAGTTATTAAACTTTTCATGTTCAAGTCTAGGGATGAGCTGATATAAAATAGAATATAAAAGTAAAGTTTATTAGTTTAAAACTTTAAAAAACAAAACAAAAGTTAAAGGTTTTAGCTTGAGAAATATTAATTGCGTAGCTCCTATACCATGATAATTTGATAGTGAAAATTTTGGATGAACTTCCATATTTTCATTATAAATAATGATATAAAAATAATTTTCTACAGCTATCATAATTTTTAATTTAACTTATTTTATTTATATTTAAAATCTAATAATACGATATCTAAAACTCCAAATCAAAATTTTAACTGAAATTTTTGGAAACCTCTTAAAATTTTTATATTATAATTATATATATATATATATATATATATATATATATATATATATATATATAAAATAATTTATATATTTTTTAAATTAAATTTTAAAACTTTTTTAATTTTTATCAAACTTTTAAAAAACAAACTAATTCAATATTTTAAAAACTGTACTTACCGAGAAGGTGAAAATTGGCTATATTTTTTGATTGATGGTCATACATCACAAATATTTTTCTTGAAAGATTTTAAAATTTCAAAAATAATTGTTTTCATATTTTTGTAATTGTTAAAAAAAAGCACAGTGCTTAGTATAAATGACGTTTCTATCTCATACTTATGAATAAAGTTTTTTTGTTTTGAACTAGTGTATTTAATGTCTACAACATTTATGACATCGTACTTTAAATCATTAATAAGAAATAAGAATTATAAATTTATTTTTACCTTTCCCTTAATTTTCTATTTGCCACTATCTTTTGAAATAAATCTTAACTGTTAGAAAATTTGAATATATAATAAAGTTGTGCCCATGTACAAGGATCTACTTATAAATAAGTATTATTGACAAGAAAAATACATTTCACGTTATAAGTACCATGTATCATTTTTCTATCAGGTGCATCAATGTCTTTTTCATATATCATCAAGTATATACAAAAGATGAACTTATTCCATGTATCATCATATATTTAAAAAATGAGAGGATATCATGAGGTTTGGTATATTATTATGAAAGTGTAACGAAAATAGAACTTATTATAGTAATAAAGGACCAATCCATATCTCACAAATAATTTTGTTCACAATCAATAATAATGACTCAAGATTTATTCTTCTAGACACAATTTCTTCATGATGATAACTATGTGTCATAGAAGACTAAGATGAAAATAAATTTGGAATTTCAATATATTTGGCCAATTGTTGATGTCACATATATATCATGGCTCAAAAATTTGGCAAAGTAAAATGGAAAGAGAAGTTATTTATTATGTTCAAAGTGTTAGGGGAATTCTAACCTCATATCTGAGACATTGTATTAAAGCATATAAATTGGTTTCATATGATGACCAACCTGAAATACAATTTTTTTTTTAAAAGAGTTTAAAATAAAACCCTTTCATTTGAAAATGCTTTAAACAATATTGTGACAAAGTAAAATAAAAGTGAAAATTGATGATTATGTTCAAAGTATTAGATGAATTCTAACTTCATATCTAAAATATTAAGTTAAAATATATAAAATTGTTCCATATAATAACCAATCTAAAATACAATTTAAAAAAATAAAAAAATTAAAACAAAACCCCTTCATTCGAAAATACTTAAAACAAAATAAACTTAAAACAAAACCTCCTCAAATACTTCAAACGAAGTAACTTCATTCTAAACCCCACATAAAAACTTCAAACTAAGATGACTGGAAGGGAGGGACTTCCCCCTCAACCCCAAACCCAACCCCAAAAATCTTCATCTTCCTTCTGCTTATGGAATGACCTCTATGTCAAATGAACATCATTTATTTTGTTTGCACTTGCATGTGGGTTTGTTCAAAGGCTGAAGGGAGACATTTTGGCATTAATGATATTCTCTCTAAAAATAAAAAAGAAACAATATACCTTTACCTTTGAAGGCAGCCCGTTAGAGATAGTCGAGGAGTACAAGTACCTCGAGCTTGATTTTCACCACAAGCTCAGCTGGGAAATGTGTAGAGCAAAAAGAATCCAAGGAGAATGGAAAGTGTTGTACTCTCTTCAAAATAGGTGCAGGATTATGGAGTTATGGGATTGGAAGACTAAGAGAACACTCTTTAGTTTGTTGGTTATCCCAGTGATTCTTTATGGGTGTGAAATTTGGGGCAGCAATATGTCAGATCAAAAATGAAAACAGATAGAGAGAATCTAGAAACGCTTCATCATAAGCAGTCTCAAAGTCAAGAATTCAGTGCCGTATGAGATCCTACTTGCTAAAACGGGGTCCTTCCCCCTAGATGCATCGGTGATGATACGATTACTAAGCTACCTCAGAAAGATTCAAAACATGAAGAAGCACAGGTGGCCTAGACTACTTATGGAGGAAGAGCTAACTAGAAGAAAGAACACTTGGAGGAAGCAAAATGACAAATGGGTAAAGAGGTGGGATATTAGCATGCAAGAGTGCCCAAATATTAATGAAGAAATAAAAAAATATGTTAGAAAAAAATTCAAGTGCATCATGTGGACAAAACGAATGGGCCGTAAAAAGAAATACTACCTCAAAGAATTCAACCCCACAAGTGATTTTGAAGAAAAACCCTATATAGGAGTAGACATTAAGTGGAAAGTGAAAATGTTGATTGCCCAACTTAGGATGAGCTCTCATCATCTTAGGTGTGAAACGGGTAGATGGCTAACTCCTAAAGAGGATTGGGAGGAGAGAATATGCCTCTTTTGCAACAAAGGTGTGGTGGATATGGAACGACACTTCCTCTTGGAGTGCGAGGCATACAAAGACATCTGATACAGTTATGGTGAAACTTTGAAAATCACCAACCTGGACACCCTATTTGAAACAACAACACTGGGTAATACGGCGAACCTCGTGATCAAACTTCACAGTAGAAGGGAAGATCTCAAGAAGGAAGTTCAAGCAACTTAAGGAATGTTTTGAGGCTGAGGTCTCATTCTAAAGAGGATGTGTGTGACTGATGAGTCCCATAGGCTGTTGCAGTCTCATGGACGTTATTAAAATCCTTAATTCATTCATTCAAAGTTGAGGAGAAGTCATAGTAGGGGTTATGTGGACAAACAGTTTCGACAGGTAAGCCATTCTATATTGTCATGTTTACCTCCTTTAATTTATGTTTGAGTTGGGCTGCAGATGTTTAGGCTTGGAGTGCAAAAATATTTTGTTTGATTTATTTGTTTTAGTTCATGATTTTTAAGTATCTCGCTGGTTGAACAAATTGATCTTTTTATATGATAATATAAGGTATGGGGATTCATGAACGCTTTTTATCAATGACTTAAAAAATCTTAAGGATGTGGTCAAAAGAATGAGTAATGTTTTATGGATAGAATACTTTGTCTATAATTTGATTCGCCCTATCAAACGAGTAGATGTTTATCCCTTTCAACAATATCAAATCTAATAATTATATAATGAAATATTTTTAATGAAAAAATACTTATATATTAATCAAAATATGGTAAAATATTAATCATATAAAAAAAATAGAAAATTCACACCATAATCATCACAAAGACACCTCAAAACATCACATCAAGCAGAGAACAATACAATTAATCTCTACCTTAAAAAATATAACTATACATATACTTGCACAAAATGAAACCAAAAGAAGCTAAAATCTCTTCAACCTCTTAACATAACTTGGATTTAAATAAACGTATGTTTTATATTATTTTTTGTAAAATATCTTTGATTTTCATGTGAACTTAATAGTAAAAGGGTATCTCTATGGTAAAATGGGATTATAAGCTTGCTTCAATAACTTCTCTGTTAAATATTACTCAGTGGAATGCCATTCAAATTAAGATAAATTTATCATAATCTTAGAGTCTTCATATTTGAAATGAAAAATATTTTTGTTAGATTTATCATAATTTACAAACCCCCAGCAAACATCATTCTAACATATAAGTTGAATATATTCAAAGCTTATGAGAGGTTTTGATTGTTTTATCTCTTACAATTTTTAAGATAATTTAGACAAAGTTTTTAAAATTATAGATTTTATTGATGTATTTATTATTTATATAATTAATTAAATTAACTTTAAATTAATTATATTTTTATAATATTTTATATTATTTAATAATTAATAAAAATTATTAATATTCTGATGGCTTAATGAGTTATACTTAATTTTTATTATAATTTATTTTAATCTAAAATAATTAGTAGAGTAATTTTGATTGGTTAGTCATAAGTTAATTGTTTGAACTAAGGATAACTTTAGTATGATGCTAAGTTTAATTAGAAGTTTCTCATTACACTTTAATTAATGTACTTTCTTATTTAAATGCACATTTTTGGTAATTTTTAATTAAGTGGAAGGCTTATACAGTGAAGAACCTTTGTAGATTCGTCTCACAAAAACCAGAATAGGGGAATATTCTGTTGATAATTGATAGGCAGAAATTTGAGACACCTGTTTGAAAGCTGATAGGCAAAGTGGATTCACAACATGCTCAAAAATAGCATTGAAAGGAAAGACCTGAAATACTTCGACAATGGTGCGAGTAGCGCGCTCGGTGTAATGTCCGCTGGCAACAATCCTGTCAAAGAGCTCCCTACCCTCACACAGCTCCTTTATCAGATGCACCGCACTGTCGTCCTCGTAAGTGGCCTTTAAGCTCATGATATTCGTATGTTTTGGCAAATTGTTCGTTATAGCCACTTCCCTCCTCACATCTTCAGTGTCTATGGCAGTTCTGAGCTTGCACTTGGAGATGGACTTAAAGGCCAATTGCTCGTCGGTCTCCTTGTAGGTGATGTCGAACTCGCCCCTGTCGAGCCCCTTTCCCGACAAATACTTGTCGTGGATGTTGCACCCAACGACTGCTCCTTTCAGAAAGGACACATGACCACCAGTGTTGACGATCCTCCACCAGATCTGCAGCAGTTCCTCATTTATCACTCCTCAGACCCTACCCAGCCATGAATGACTTTCTTCCTCCTTTTCAGCCGGCGACTCACCGACCCTCCTGTCTATGCACTGAACACATTTTCCTTGTTTTTGCAGCATGCCATTACGTGTGCCAGGGCATGAAACCCTACTGCACCATAAAAATCCGGATTATTTCATATTCGTCAGTTAAACATTGTTCCATATGTAAGGATACAACATTTAAATCAACTGTCCTTATATATATTCCTCCACGAGGACGCTTGCAATGACTAGTCTTTTATCATTTTACTTTGTACCCGAGGTCCGCGCGTTTACATTTCAATTACATTTAAACACATGGAGAAACGCATCATTACCTCCCATTTTTAAAACTATTTTGAATAACACCATGGATGAATGGAATCCTAAAATCCACTTTATAAATTGTTGTGTCTAGATCTGCACAAGAAACATGTATACCATGTGAAAGCAATTTTGAATCAAAGGGGAACGTACGCACGTATAAATAATACCCTTAAAAAATTTAGTGTATAAAGGGAATCATAAGTAACAAATTAATTATCATATAGTTCAAACCTTAAATTATATATATTTTATTCAATAATTTTTAAAATTAAATTAATACAAGCATATTTTAAATAAAATGTATTTTTTGAATCTTCATATCAATATATAATGTTTTCAGTATAATAATAAAGATGAAAATGTTGATGGAAGGGGAGGAGTGCATATGATTGAGAATAGCTTTCAGGGAATTCAAACAGCGTACCAAAAAGAAAGTAATCGCGGTGGAGGGTCTGCCACTAATATGGAAGTGGCTACCAATAAGTTAAAAGATGCCATAAATAGTGCAAGATATTAAGAAAGTCATTATGAATAAGTGTTACCCCAATATTGAACTTTGAAATCTATCTAGCACATGATTTTGATACAATATGGTTCTGGATACAGTGACCATCATGAATTCTAAAAATGCCCACTCGGGCTGATGTCTAGCTATCAATGCATTTTGTTTGGGTTTCTCAGGTTTGTGGTGGCATAAGATAGATTTTGGATTACACATCACTGATTTAGGGTTTGTTGAGCTAGTACCAATGTTGGACGAAGGCTTAGGGTGAATTCATTTGTAGGTATTTTTCTCTTTCATTCTGCATGCTTTTATTTATTGGTTGATTCTATATGTATTTGTTTTGAGCATAAAAATTTATTTTTATTACCTTTGTTTAAGTCTTGAACTGGTGTAGTTAAAAGGCGTCAAACCCAATGAATTTGATTTTTAGGAAGACTTTTTGTCATACTACATCATGTTCATGAAATTCATTAAGTTTAAAGATTTTTGGGTGAAATGATATCATACATGTGGTCTATTGGCATCAGAATAGGAGTGTGCATCAATATATCATGAGCACGTACATAATTTGTCTCATTGGCAGCAAGTCTATCACAAACAAATAGATCACATAGGATTGTGAATCCTATTTCTAGATGCTAACAATGATGGGTATAATTCCTACATCATATTTTCAAGATCTTTTAAGCCTGTCAAAGTTTTATGTGTGGCAATTATGTTTTGTATGTCACAAATAATGTCAAAGTTTTATGTGTGGCAATTATGTTTTGTATGTTACAATCATTGTATTTAGTAATAATATAAAGTGCACTGAAGCAGGGTTTTTGTTCTCTGTGCTTAGCGATGTTGAGCTTCCAAAAGTTCCAATCATATTTGGTGGTAGTTTTTTTGAGTATGCAAGGACTTGAACCAATATATTTCCAATCATTGTGAGCTTTTAAGAATCCATTAAGAGAGTATATGTAATATATGCAATTAGTTACAATAAACTGGAAATTGGTAATCCCACCGAGTCTGGTTGATGTTGTTCATGGAATCACAAGTTTTAATTTAAGACATAAATATCGTTAATTTAGGCCAATGAGGCAGAATCTATTTAAACCTTTTAGCACCCATTACAATACCAATCTTTCCTATGTGGGAAGCTACTATCCCTGAATACAAGTGATCTTTTTTTGAACTCAAACTTTCAATTATGATAGACATATTTATCTTGTTTTGAAGTGTTACCTAGCATACAGAAGAAATATATATGGTGCCACACTACTCTAGGCCTATTGAATGCATCCATGTACTTTGGGAGAGGAAAGTTACGAATAATTGTTTGTTCCTCATCTAAGTAAATTCCATGTTGGGGTCCATGAGTAATTTTCTTTAATGCAGGGATAAGCTTTGACTTATACTATTTCTAGTTCATTATAAGATAGTTTTTTATGTTATTGAATTTTTTATTAGTGTTTTATGTATCTACTTAGACAATGTCATGTTATGAGTAATTTTGGAGTATCAAAGAAATAGATTAACTATTACCCATTAATTAATTTTGTTTCAATAATATCAGTCATTTAGTGATATTATTTTGGGTTTAAAAAAGGATGGGAACATGGTAAATAGTATTTACACGACTTAAAACCAAAAAAACTAATAAAATAATGAAGAATAAATATAAACACTTTGCAAAAAAAATACAAATTAAATTACTTTAACATTAAAATAAATGAAATATGAATTACTTTAATCTAACCTCCAACTTTTCTTGTACCATGAGGATAACTACTAATTTTATAAGTATAAATAGAAAACATAAAAAAGTTAATATTACCTTATAAATATTTACTTATTAAAAATAGTTTTATATTTTTATAATATTTTTGGAAGTTGGATTATATTTCTTTTATCAATATTATAATGCGATGAAAGATTAAAAATCTTGACATGACCTATTTAATCCATAATATTCCAGATTAATTTCCAACATCATTTGCTTATCCTCTACAAAATATTTATGAGCACATGAGTTTTATTAATTTAGATATTTATACTTGTAATATATATATATAAAGATTTTGAGAAAGTATATGATTGATAGAACACAAAATTGATGTAAGGTGAAAGGCGAGGTAGGACACTTGTAATTTTAAAAATAAATTTATATATCTATTCTTGATTTCGAGAAAGTATATGATTGATAGAACACAAAATTGATGTAAGGTGAAAGGTGAGGTAGGAATGAGGAAGATAATTTATATGTAAAATACCTATATTGAGTATGTTTGTCAAATTTCAAAGTGTAAATATTTATTTTATTTTTATTTATTTTTTAAAAATCATCACAATGATGTCAATTATATTTTACGTAATTTTATGAGTGGCAACTAATGTTTGATGCAAATTGACACTATATCTAGTTTTAAATTTTCCTTACTTTAAAAAGGAGAAAATAAATTTAGAAATCTTTTAACTTTTGGGATCTATTCAATTTATAGAAATGTGTAATAAGGTTTTTCTTCACAAAGATTGAATTCATTTTATATCCGATTTTGATGGTGAAGAACCCATATCGTGTTTGTTTTTACAGCATGTTTACTTTAGCATTTTGATTCTTAGGTGATATTAGTTGTTTAACATAGTTTTTTACACTAGTTTTCATTTATAAAGTTACATAATTATTTACCTTTTTACAATTCTCTTGAATTCAACATAGTTTTTCTTTTGTATCATGGGTAGTTCGTGGATGATATTATTTTGAGAAATTTTATTAGAATTCACAAAGTTAGAATGTTGAAGAAAATCTTTGATTAGTATAAATGTGTTTTATAATAGAAGATTAATTTATTAAAATTAAACATTTTCTTCATCCACATTTCGTATCATAGAAAAAACAAGATCAAATAAATTTTAGGTTTTTCTTTAGATTCTCTTCCCAATAAATACTTGGGGATCCTTCTTTTCGAAAGTTAGTTGAAAAAATAATTTTTTGAATAATATAGGCCACAACCTTTTAAAATAAAATGATTTATCGGAAAGGAAATTGACTCTCTTAAGTCAAAAAAAATCAATTAATTTAATCCTTCCTCCAAGTAATACCAGTTTATATGATGTCATTCTCAGAAGTCCCAATTAGTATTAAATCCAAATTAACTAAGATTATAAAATATTTCCCATGGAATGGTCCTTCTTAGTCTATAAAAATTATTTTAATGAAATGGGATGAGATATGCTTGGCTAAATCGAGAGTGATGGGATGAGGTATGCTTGGCTAAATCGAGAGTGGTAGTTGGAATTAGAAATTTATTTAGGATGAATGAAGCTCTTGAAGCAAAATTTATATGGAAAATCTATTAAGACATAGACAACATTTGGACCACCTTACTCCAAAATAAGTATCTCAATAATTTATATGATCTTACCCTTATTTTTACCAGTTAGAATTTAATGTATGGGTCTCATATTAATGAGCCCGAAAACTAACAAGATAAATAAAATTATCAATAGGCCAAGATTCTGAACAATAACTTGTATTGATTCATATTGAATGACTTCAAATAATTACAAATCCAAACCATTCTTAAATAAGACTCAACTCAGAATTTAGAGTTGACATACAAAAATTCAAAAAATCTAAAATCTAAAAAAAATGTGTATTTTTAGTAGTCACTATTTATAGTAAGTTTTGCATGCAAGCACACATAGCTCTAAAAATTTTCTAAAATAACTTAAATACTAAAATTAGCCTATGGGATGAAATTCAACTAAATTTGATGTCCGATTCTAAAAATATACAATTTCTAAAAATAGAAAATTCTCAAGAAAATCATTAAATATTAATTTGAGACCCTTAGATGATCATGTTTGACCTCCAAAAATATTAAAATTAAATCTAAGTAGATAGAGTGGTTTAGGGAAGAATCAATCTTTTCAATACAGTTGTTTTGGCACGTGGAAGAGCTCAAATGGAGTTATGGGTCAAAAGTTATGGCATCCGAAAGGTTGGCCTATTTTTTTACATCATTCTCCTCTGGTTGAAAACAACTCAGCTCCTACAAGTTGGCCTGATTATACTACTACCATTTGTCTTTATCAATTTTCTTCAGCTCCCCTTCTATAATCCAAGTGTTATCTTCTTGTTGTAATCTTTTCCACTATACCAAATACCTGTTATAATTTTCTTGCATTGTGCTCACTGTCTTCATATCCAAAATTTGCACTATTTTTTTCTTTCTTCTTTGGAACCTATTGTCCCAATTTAATTTTTCATCTTCACCAGCTTCTCCATTGAATTCATATAAATCTAAAATATTAAATAATAGAGATATATCAAAATTTTGTGGTAAACTCACCTCATATGCATTATTATTGATTTTATTCATAATTCTGCATGGCCCAATTTTTTGTACTTCAACTTGTTATACATGTCTTTTAGAAATATTGCTTTCTTTAAGTAAATAATTACCGACTCTCTTTCTTCAAATACCTTGGATCTTCTTCTAGCATATGTTACTGCTTTATATTTTTCATTACTTTCTTACAACTTTCTTCTTACTCCCTCTTGCAACTACTGCATATGCTCTGCAAACACTTTTACATCGTCACTAATTCGATCTGCAATCGATAATTATTCTAAATCTAAAATACTCATAGGATTTCTCCCATAAATAATTTTAAAATTTGACTTTCATCATCTCTCCCACACCTAATCGCATGCATGTCCTTATGCATGCCACTTGTTTAAAACATCATGGTACATATGTATGGGTTAGACTTAGCTTCATACTTCAAATGGGATTTCTAAATTGATTTCATTGGTACAAGCACAATGAAATTTATCTTTAGACAAAATTGGCCAATAAAAATGGACATTTAAGGATAAGTTCTTTTGTGGAGGGTTTTCCTACTATCTTTAGATTCTTTTGGATCTTTTTATCAGAAGTTCTTGTGTGGAATTATCATACTTCTCTATTCATCTTCTCTTCTACATTTTTTTCATCTTCTTATTCTCTCTCACTTTTTTTTAATGAGGGGAGAGCAGGTTATTATGTTGAGAATTTTCTGTTGTGATTATACATATTTATTTTGACCACAAAATAGCTTTTGACATTAAAAAAATTCTTCCTACTATGTACCATGAAATTATTGTTCCTTTCAAAAATATGATCAAGATAAAACTATTTTTTTATGTTTGGATAATCCCAATTCTTATATATTAAAATCTATTCTCCTCCTCCACACCTAAGCTCATGCATGCCAAATGAATGATGTGGGATGAGATTACACAAGATCATATGGAAGTTTGTTCATTTCTCCAGAATATTTTTTTTGTAAGAGTGGATCTTCATGTAATAACAAAACTTAAAATTAAATTTAAACATAAAATATTAAAGTAAAATATCATGGCAAACCTTCAATCTTTAATGTTACTTCCATGGTAGTGAAAGTGAAGTATGTTGGAAAAAATTGTTGAGAAAAGTATAGTTCTACTATGTTGGAAATAAGAGAACAAAAGAAAGCAACCATGTAAAATTTGCATTAACTTTTCATTGGAAAAATTTTATTCTTTTTATTTTTATGTTTTTCCCTTAACTAGCCAGTAAACTGGTTTTCTAATCCAAGTTTTTTATTTCAGCACTTGGTCTGCTAGCAAGCTAGTTTTCAAACCAAAGGTGCCAATAACGTCTAAAAGTTTTCATTTATTATTATTATTATTATTATTATTATTATTATTATTATTATTATTATTATTATTATTATTATTATTATTATTATTATAAAAATTGATGACATGGAAAATGTTAGCCATAGACTCTATACATCTTCATATTGCTTACAAATGTGACATGAAATTTTTTTTATGTTGACATTTTTCAGTATTGATTTATGTAGTGATGACCAATAATCGATGATAGACAGACACTTTTTGATTCTGTTGCATTCTATTTTCAAAGGTAACTCAGGATAATTTGTCAATTGCTTTGCAAAATTCATGGGCAAAAATTTTCATCTCCAGAATGACTCCTTGTAATGAAAGTATCCTGTAAAAACTAAAAATAAACAAAACCTTTCTAGACAAGCATAATATCAACAATGTCAAAAAAATATAAATGCTAGTAACAAAATGTTAAGATGAACATTTGAATGGATATGGAAGAATGCATTGCAATCTATGTAGAAATGATTGATGATTCAAAAATTAACATTATTGATAATGAAATTTTATTATGGAGAGTAAGAATTTCTTTAGATAAGTTTTATTATTATGCAAGTGGTTATGGGTTTAGCTAATTCCTGAAGATGGATGGAAATGAGTGAAATGAAATGTCATCAATTTTTTTTTATTTATGAACTGTGTAGAAAACACTAATTGTTATTTATTTAGGGAAGATAAAATTGTGTTGCTGAATTATTAGATGAAAATTAGAAACTAAAAATCATATCTGGATAACTGAATTTTAGAGGTCCTTGCTTCCTTGTTGTAAATAGATTTTTGCATGCATCTTTTTTATGCTAAAATTTTTGTGTTTTTCATCTACAACCTAGCCTAAATTTACATCACGCTGAGCAAGCTTATCACTATCTTCTTATTTGACTGAGAAATCAAAAGCGGCGGTTTGGAGGTGAAAACCTCTAGTGGGGTCAAAGGGTAGTGCCCCTTGCACACTCCTTATCACAATATAGGGCAGGGTCAAGGGGTGGATCACCTCAAAATTAGACCCAATTTACCACTTTTGTAACCATAGATTTGCTTTTTATTGAAGATAATTTGATAATTTCATGTTATTTTATATATCTTGATGATAGCATGTAATTCATACTAATTTTTAACATATGTAGTACTAAGGAATCATTAAACACTTGGTCTTTTGCATGCTAGTCTAAAATAGAAGGGAAGTTTGATTTATTTTCTATTTTTTAGATCATCATCATCATCATCATTTTTTAATCACAAACTTCCTCATACATGTAGACTAACAGGAAACATATAAAATAAAGCAAATATCTAGTTCTGAGACTGAAGTAAAATATTCTAAGTATTTCAATTGATATTTTCTATTAAAAATTATCGCTATAATTTAAAAAGAATCTTAAAAATAAAAAATTTATTAAAATTTAGTGATTACTCTAAGAGAAAATAGGAATTGAAATATTGAAATCACGTGCATGCTAAAAATCAATGATTTATGTGAAGCTGACCATCAATGTTGGGATGTTTGACTCACACAAAATCTAGAGCTATATGTTTATGATTTATTCTCTCTTTTTATGATATGCGTTGTATGTATATTTTTATTATTTTGACTTATGAGATCTGTTTGACCCACATGGCATATCTAAAATAAATTTCACCATGATCCATCAAAATGAGTTTTAAGCATGGTGATATTGCATGAAATATTCTAAAAGGTTGCATGAATCTCTCCAAAAGCTATTTTAGTCATGAAATAACTATAGCATAAAAGTCATTAAAACCATTTATCATGAATAATAGTTTTGGTTAGCCATACTGGATCAAAATAGAATCTATTCTACATGAAACACTCTATTAGATAAAATCTCTAACATTTTGGTTGGAGTAATAGTTTATTTACAGAAAATCATATAGATTTTAACCTTTCAATCCCTTGATCAATTGTTATTATATCTGTCATTGCTAGAAATAAACTATGCTTATCTGTGAGATTGAATACCCCACATAATTCTGTATTAGGAGTCTACCTTTAGCAATTACATAGATGGAATTGTAGGCCATTTTATTTCAACAAAGATCATCAGCGTGATTCTCTCCACTTTCAACGCCATCTCCTTATATGCTTCAGCCATCCTTTCATAAATTCTAGCTATTTTTGAGTTTTGTTCACAAAAATCTGACATGTAATCCTATCTTGCTGGAAACTATTTGTGTTTTTCAATCAAACAGAAAAAAACAAAATATTTTTATTACAATCATGTAGGTGTGATGTGATTTGAAACAATCGAAAACTAATTTGGTAGTGAGTTTCATCTATTTCTTAGCATGTAACTTTTCTAGAATCATCCAAAAATATGTGTGATCCATTATATGTGGTTTTGGAGGTGTAGTTATATTTGTACAGATTTTCACATAATTATATTATAGTCGATCTACTTAATTCCAAATGCAAATCATTTCTTAAATATGCACGGTAGATACAAAAGTATCTATTTAGATTTATTATGAACAATTATTTTTTTTATATTAGACTATTTTCTCTATTTAGTTTTTTCAAAATTTCATTTCCATCTTGCATCAACAATTAGATCTTCCTTCATGATGTTAGCAATTATTATTTCCTACACAACAATGTTAGTATTGGGGTGTTTTGTTTTTTATTTTTAAATCTAAATTTTTAATTTCAAAAAATAAATTTTAATCTACATTACAAAAAATAAAATCTTAAAGAAACCATTAACTAAGTATCTCTTGTCATAGAATTTGTAAAGAAATATTCCCTCACACTAATAATCTCCTTAACAGTTTTGAACCTCCTAATAACATCATGGTTCCCTGGTAATGGCACCAAAAATGATGGATGTCATCAATACCCTTCATTTAATATTAAAAATATAAGGTTGGTGTCTAAAAGCTATATACAAAAGGAGAAAGAGATCTTTGGCAAATGGTTCCTTTTATCACACTCCACACTTGCATGAAATTAAATTATTGAATTAAAAATAAATGATAAACACATAAAACAGCTATAGGTTTACAACAAACTGTACAAAAGAAACTATTTATAGCAATAAAAAAATTAAATAAGAATTGACATTAGAATGATAATTATATAATAAATAAATAAATAAAATAATTATACATTGATCCATCTTCCATGGAATGAGTGGTTAACTCATTATTTAGAAGATGATTTATCCCAAAAAAAGGTTCAGATGGACTGCTCAGAATAATGAAAGAAAAAATTGTATTGATTGATTGATTATTTCATTTGATTGTGGAAGGTTGCATTTATAATTCTATATTTCCAATCAACACCTTATTTGTGAGTCACAATCTGAGATATTCTATCCTATCTCAATATTCATGGAATGTGGAGAGAGATATTTATTCTAAAAAAGATATGACAACATAATCTTGATCTTCACCAAATATGGAGAGAGTTATTATTTGGAATATAATTACATAAACCTATATTTAAATACAATGTACAATAGAAAGTCTATACATAGAAACCTATGTATAGAAATAATTTAAATGAAAATCATTCTTCATGATATCTGAAACATTAGAGTACATTTATAAATACTTCCCAAACATGTTTGTAACAGTTTTTTTAAAGTGTGTACTAATTTTGTTGAAATCTATCACAACCTATTGAAATCCATAACAAGCCTGGTGAAATTCGTAGCAAGCCTAGTGAAATCCATAGAAATTTTAATGAAATCCATAGTTAATATAATATAATTTTTAGTTGGTCTAATGTAATACATAGCTGGTCCATAGCAAACTTGTTATAATTATAGACATCCAATTCCTAACACCATTTGTGTTGAAATTGTCAATCTTACTCGAATTGCATTTAAATGCACATTTTAGGCCAAAATCTATAAAAAAAACCCTAAATGTTTCAAAATTATCTTTTACAAATTTCAATTTAAGTCAAAGTATCCCTAAATGATGATTTTGTCTTTTGTGCTTTGGATCACTCTTTTCACTTAAATTCATTAGTACACACCACATACCTTTGTTATTTTGTGTTGGAAACATCTTAAATAGAAATATGGTTCCAATGCATCTAACATCACTTTCTAATTATTCTTGAGTCAAATTAAAACTCAATAATATGACTTTCTGACCATTTTGATTAATTGAGGGCCAATTTTCAAATAATTTTACAAATGTTGATTAACTTTGTTTAAGGCTAATTAATCCAAATCAAGAGCTTAAGTGGATTTTCCATGAGAATTATTGAATATTTCTTTTTAAAAATTGATTCCTATTATATGCATCATCAGGTGACATCATTTCTTGGGAAGACATCCTTAGGCCATAAATGCCTCAAATATCAGGATTATGGGTCACCCATGCCTAGTTAATGCCTCCCATGCCTCTTCAATTCCTTTCTTCCAAGGTCATGATGAAGATAATTATAGATTTAATTCTAAATATTAGGATTATCTATGGCCACACATCTCAATCTTGAGATGGACAGCCATGGTTGATCTTGACCAACCTCAAAAATCTATAAATAGAGAGGCCATAGACATGAATTTTAAGCTTGAATATTACAAAGTTATAATGTTAAATTATTTCCACAAGGCTTCACATCTGATCATAGATTTTTTTTCAAGCTTCATTGATAAGTTATTTTAGTGATTTTGAATCATGATCCTAGGTTTTATGGAGTGTTCTTGAGACATTGGAGGAGTTTGCCACCATTTTTGACAAAGACATGGATACTTGATCAAGGGAGAACATGCTTTTGAGCCACATGGGTATGGTGAATCCATTTGGGAAGGTAATATGATGTTGCTTTATTTTATTTATTTCTTGTTATCCTTTGTAATTTCTATAGGAATAGATAGGCTTAGTTAATTAGTTCTTTATGCATGTTTCATTATTTATGAACTAATGCTTGACTAACTTGCTTTGTAATCCTCTCTATAGTAATTCATAGCTATTGTAGAAAACCTATTGTAATCCATAGCTACTATAACAAGATTGTTATAATTTGTAGCTAATATAGCAGGCCTATAGAAGTTTATGATGTAATCCATATCTACTGTAACAAACTTTATGTAATCCATATCTATTGTAGGAGTCTACAACAAACTTGTAAGAGTCCACAACTTACCCAAAATATTGGATCTTATCTCAACATTATGCTTGAATGGTCACTGTTCATACTTTTGACTATTCTTATCTTAGTATGAACTATATATGCACTTATTGACATTTTTAGTAATAGCTAATGAATGGATAACAAAAAATTCTAAAGACATAACCATGATATATACTTACTATTTCATTCTAAATAAACTATAAGTTTGAAAACTACATTTATATCTAATTCTAATGTAAGAAGAAGGATATAATTTTATGGATATAATGAGTCATTTTATAAGTTAATCACTGACATTCTAGGAATCAACCCCTCCATCTCTACCCACAACATCATCACCAACCGTGATGTCAAGCTAGTTAGGCAAAAAAAATTGATGAATGCACCCTCACATAGCCCTTCTCATCAAAGAAGATCTTCAATTTATCTTATCCATCAATTTAATCCAACCCATTGATTATCCTCCATGGGTCTCAAACATTGTACCTATCACCAAGCCATAGGGGGGATTACCATTTGTGTGGACTTTTATTACGTTAACCTTGTTTGCCCAAAGGATGAATTTACTTTACCAAGCACTGACCATCTTGTTGATCTTATAACTAGACATGAGATGTTATCTCTTATATATGGGTTCTCAGGTTATATTTAAATCTTAATTTCCACTAAATATCAACACAAAACCATCTTTATCACCCCATGAAGAACTTTCTACTATAGGGTCATACCTTTTAGACAGAAGAAGGCTAGTACAACCTACCAACACACTATGACCTACATCTTCTATGACCTTATTCATAAAATAATAGAAGACTATGTCGATGACCTCCTTAAGAAATCCAAATATCATAAATATCATTTGGTCATTATTAATATTATGTTTGAACAACTCATCTATTACCATGTCTACTTTAACCCCAAAAAGTGTATTTTTGGGGTCTTATTAGGAAAACTCCTTGGATTTATCATATCCCTTTAAGGAATTTAAGTAAATCCCACCAAAATTATAGCAATCTCTTACATGCCTCCTCCCACCCACCTCAAGAAACTTTGTAGCTTGTAAGGGAAGCTCCAATCTATTCGATGCTTTATCTCTCAACTCTTGGATCGATTCCAACCTTTACACCACCTTCTTAAGAAGGATGTATCTTTTTAGTGGAATAACAAATGTCAAGAGGCCTTTGATACACTTAAAGAGTACCTTCTATTTCCACCCATCCTCATTCCTCCCAAGGAAGATCAACTTTTTACCTTTATATTTCTTCCATCAACCACTCTATATGGGTAATGTTGACTCATCAGGATGAGCATCATTAAGAGCAAGTTGTCTACTTCATTAGATTTACATTTGTAGATTACAAGACTCAGTACATTGATACTAAAAATCTTTACCTCACCTTGGTCTTTGTTGCTACCAAACTTTTCCATTACCTGCTCAACCACAAGACCTATGTCATAACCAATATCGACCCACTCAAGTATATGCACTTCAAGACATACCAAAATCAGCATATCAATAAATGAATCATGATTTTAGCCAAGTTTGACCCTGAATTCCTCTAATATAAGTCAATTAAAGGAAAATTCATTATCGACCAATTCGCTATAGCACCTTTAGTAGATAATCAACCTTCTCCTCTCGAATTTCTGATGAATCTATCATGACCCTTTCTCGAGCAAACTTTACCTATCAAGTGACCATGTTTTTTAATGTATCAAAGTGTCACCATGGTGGGGAAGATGGTATCATCTTTATCCCCATTTATGGTAAATGTCTTCCTTTATCCTTCAAGCTAGATTTCAAATGTACCAATAATATCACTGAGTATGAAGGCCTAGTGATAGGTCTCCAAACTACGTTAGCCTTGGGAGTCAAAATGATCAACATTTTTGGTGACTCTCAACTTGTGGTCAATCAAATCATGGATCTTATAAATGTAATAATGATGTTTTAAAATATTAAAATCAACTATCTAAAGCACATTTAACATTATTTGAACATTACCATATCAAAACCAATCCATAATCTACGAACAAGTTTGTTGATATGATGGCTTTTCTCACTTCCTAGATCTCATTTCCACCCTCTGAATCTAAGTTATATGTCATTATCCATAGACTTACCCATACCTCTTATGTCAAATCAGAATCTCCTACCATATTTAATGTGGAGGAAACACAACTTGACCTTTAGTACTAGTAGACCTTCAACTATCTCAACTTTGCCATCATCCCTTCCAACCTTTTTAGGAATGTTTGAAGAGTATTTATCTAGAGCAACTCATGTTATACCATACTGGGGGAATTATTTATAAGCACATTTTTTATGGTCTCCTCTTACATTACCTACATAGTTATGGATCCTCTCATGCTATCAAAGAAATACATGATGGGATCTATGGGGGACACTTTAGTGGCCTAGCCATCGCTAAATGCATCCTTTGCCTTGGTTCTTATTGGCCCAACCTTAACCAATATTGATGTGATTATGTGAAAAAGTGTGTCAAATATCAATAACATACCAATTTACATCACACACCTATTCATATTCTCCAAGTATCCAAAGATTTTTAGCCATTCTCACAATGGGGTCTTGATCTTATTAGAGAAATTAAACCCCATTATTCAAAGTGACATCATTCTATTATCACTGCAATAAAATATTTCACCAAATGGGTAGAGACTATTCCTCTCATCTCAATTAAAGCCAAAATAATTTTTGACTTTATCAACCATCACATTATCTATCATTTTGGTATTCCTCATAAAATTATCATTGACAATGGTAAATATTTTAAAAATAAACAAGTCCAAGGTTTATGTGACGTGTTTGGTATCAGGTTAACTTTATCATCGCTTTATCATCTTCAAGCAAATGGATAGGTTGAAGCTTATAATAAAACACTCAATAATATGCTAACTAAAATGGTTAATGCATCTGGTCAGGATTGGCATTTACACATCCCCTTCACTTTATGGGCATATCATACTAGCATTCAAACACCTATAGTTGCTTGCCCTTTTTCTATAGTTTTTGAAGCCAAGGCCATCTTGCCTCTTGAAGTCCAAATTCCCACTCTTTACATTACCCCAAGAACATTTATCCCAACTCGAGCTACTTGATGAATGTCTTTTAGTCGTGATGACTCATCTTCATGTCTATAAAGAGAGAATCAAGCGTGGTTATAACAAACACCTCAAATCATGAGAATTCAATATCATTGAGCTCATCTTAAAGGAAAATCAACATGTCACCAATATGGATAAAAGTAAGTGGGGAAAGTTTGATTTCAATTGGCTTGGACCTTATATCATAATACATAAGTATGGATCAGGAGCTTCTTGGTTGTCCTCACTTGAAGGGAAACCAGAACTTGAGCCCTTCAATGCTTTGCATCTACATCTTTTTTTGTTAAACATGATTGAACTCACCTTTTATCTAACTTAAGCTCATCCCTTATTTTCACCCACATTCATCCCCTTATTTGAAGGGAAACTAATTAAATCTGAATCATGTGATTATCCATTACAACCTTCACCTAATCTTGAACATGCGTGCAATGGTTCTACCCATGGCATGATCCTCATGATACTTTTCATCCTCTTATAGGATGGATTCCCATGGTCATTGTCACTTAAACCTATTTTACACATATTCAACCATATTGTGCTCTAGTTTTACCTTTATAAAGGTGAACCTTTTGAGCTTATATAATCAAATCCATGTCAATAGTTAAAAAAAACACAATCAATCAAAAAAATCACAAAAAACCCAAAACTCATATGGGTCATTCCAAGCATTCGTAGACTACTCCCTTGAAGGACAACTGCTAAAACATATCAAAATTGCTCAATATAAGGTAGATTATTCCCTTGAAGGATAGTTATCAAAATCCTTAAATAAAGCTCACAAACTTAAGCCACTCCCTTGAAAGATGGTTGAGTAAAGCACTTGTCAAAGCATAGACATTTCTTAAAAGCTTCCCACATGGATCAATTTCCCCCATCCCTCTAAGAAATAATAAAATAGCAGAAGACCCATTATCAAAAATTATAAAAAGCATAATAATTTTAGAAGCCACAATCGACTTTCATAAGTAGACTTCCCACATCAATCAGTCTACACTTTATATGACATGGACTTGTTTATACTGGCTCTTTTGTTAACATACCGAAGAGGCATGCTAGTCTCACATGAGGGTTCCATTTTCATCCATATCTCATTTATACACACTATAAATAAGGTATTTTGAGCTTACTTGACATTATGTGATCAAAACACCTTTTTAACTAACTAATTAATGATAATGTGAAGCATTCGAAGGACTTATGTTCGTAAGTCGATCGTAGTTCAGTTTATTTTAGTCTTTGCTAAAGAATAAGCATCATGCTTTCTTCTTATTCTCTCATATCTAGTTATTGATACATTCATTGTGGCATGTGTCTCTTGATTAGCCTATCTCTCTCACATTTAGTTTATTAATCCAACTTAATTTATGTTTTTTCAATATTCATCCACCTTCATCTAATCATATGTAGCTCATTAAAAACATTCAAAATCTAATTATGTGTTTTCTTATGTGTTGTGTCTTGTTTAAAATTTTAATACTCAAAATAACATATTAACCATCATAGCCAATCATAACAACATACAATCATCACAACATTACCTTTTATCACATCATAAGTCAATCACACATCACACGTCAATCCACCTCAAAAATATATCTAATCATAGATAACATCATCAAATCATCCTAATCTCATCTAAAAATCCAACAACACCAAATAATCATGAAACCTCTACCACTTTCCAATCATACATCATCTACATATGCTATCTATCACTTGCCTATCTAGGTAAGAAAGTAAAGATTCATCCACATATGCAACAACACATCTCATTATAACAAACATCATCATCTCATAAAATCATGAACATCTCATCACCTAATAATAACATCATAATCATCCTACCATCTATCACATTCATATACCTATGATCCATTAACACATACCCATGTCATGAACATAAATTACATCATAGTCATCCATAACCATAACAATAATCACAAACATCATAATCATGTCCAAAAAAGCATAAACATTATCATATCATAAACAACATCCTTCAATATTGAATAACATCATGAGCATAAATTAAATAGCCACATCATCACATGCGTAGCTAGGTGAGTACACATAAACCATAACATGTTAATCAGTTGAACATAATCATCACAAACAACATCACATCCATAAACATCAACCAAACCATAAACCATGATCACATCTATATATCATGATCTCATAATCAAAATAATGATCATATATACAAAAATGTACATCTCTCAAAATGTATATACATCTCACTACATCGGCTCATAGGCTAATATTAAAATCATATGATACATCAAAAATTACAATGTCTCATAAAAAGTATAAGCCCCTAAAGCACCACTACCTCCTATATCCTTCCCTCTTGAGTTTGCATGTCCACCTATAGAGGCAACCCACTGGTCTAGTGTCACAATACTGGCCCCTCCAGTTATCCTAGTTTTGTACTCTCCCCATTTGGGCTCATTTGGTGGATGTCTAAAAACCAAGGCCTCATAATACTAGAGCTCCTCAACTGTCACTACAAATCTTACCATTGAGATAGTTCTTAGTGGTCATATACCTGTTGGTGCTCTTCCTACCTACTTGAGAGAATCTTTCTCCTGAGTAACCATGGCTAGCTAAGCCCTCACTTGATCCTCTCTCTAGTCAGTATTACCACATGGCCCTATACCATGTCCCTCTCTCAAGTAACTGACACTAAAGATGTTTGTGTTATGGCTAGTGTCACACATGCTTGATCCTTCTTTGTAATTAGTGCTTATCTATCTGGGGCATCCTCATCCTTTTGATCACCACTCCCCACCTCTACATGCATATCCATGTCCTATGGGACCTCATCACCTCCAAACGTTTTTGTGTCATAGTGTGCTTGGAACCATGCAAGGTACCCATTAGTAACACCTACATCATCCATCTCAACCCTCATTGGTAGCTCCTCATGATTAATAAACACATCCTTTGGCTCTGGTGTAGGTAATGGGAACTCCACATCCTCCCTCCAATACATTGTAAACTCCTTTTGGATATATTGAATGAGGTTGAACTATCTCCTCACCCTATCAAGAGGGATCAAATCTACCTCAATATCTTGCCTACCGTAGATCCACTTATAAATCTACAGTGATAAAATATGCTTTATATGACCAGCCCACACTGGAAATATAGCATATGGGCACTAAATCACATCACCCACCATAGGTGTATCCAATTGGTCCCTATACCAATTTCGATCACGTGTCTCTCCTCTTAGTCCTATGATTTCATAATTGTAGCTCCATCACATAAACCCCACCCTAAAATTCATCTAAATAAAGTCATGCCATGACAGCCCACCTGGTCAAAAAATCTAATGTTATGATAAGCCCATTAGTGTATCACAAACCCAACATTAATACCATACCTATTGTGTGCCTTGTATCCCTAGAGCTCTCAATATATCTACACTAATAGGATATGTGCCCAGGCATACACTATCTGATCCATCACCATGCCTACTAAAACACCTAATAATAATGAAGGAACATTCCACTGCTCAAGTTAGGTAATGCATAATAAGTCACCACCATCATCATCATAGTGATGACCCATCTCATTCCCTTATCCATGTGATACAAGGGTGCATAATATAGGCCTTTAACATGCCACCTTGCATGTATTGCATTATCACCATATAACACACCCCTGTACTGGTCTCACTTCTCACCATTAATTTGTTCTATCAGATCACCTCATTGTGGTAGCCACATGATCTAGTAAATTTCCTCTAGTAAGATCATAATATCTCTAGTAGGAAGTAGTAATGTGTTAGTGGCCAAATCCCATCTCTCTATGAGTGCCACTAACATAATCACATCTTGGGGCATGCATTGATAGTACCGGATGCCACCCAAGCCCATCACTGATAAATTATCCCACTCCTAGTCTATCATCACTTAAAAGACCTCATCCAAAAACTATAACACTTAATCTCTCATTTGTAGTTACTCCCTCACCTGCAAGGTTTGATACTAATGCCTTAAATCACTTAATTTGGCATGCATTTGCCTACGAATTCAACCTACACCCTTACCCACTAACATTTATCACTTGCATACTTCACCCTTAAAACAACCTATATACCCCTTTCACTTTAACCAACCATCATCCCATTTATCAAGTAAAATCTAAATTATACCTCATTTCATTGATCATCGATGGTTGGCTATTGACTAGTGATAATTTTTATTACAACTATCATCGATCACACCATCAACCATTGATCGTTAGGGTACCAAATACCAATGGTCACCACATAGTGACCTATCGATGGTGGCTTATTAGGCATTGATGGTCACTTATCGATCGATGATGGTTGATATTAACCACTGACAGGCACTATGTGGTGATTTCCAGTGAACAACCCTAATCTTAGGATCTTACAACTATCTAAACATTAACCATAATTAATTTAAACCTTATCTAAACCACTCTACCCTCCCTTACCTACACTACCCCTCACACATTTCACCCCTTCTACCACTTTCATCACAAAAACTTGCACCTAACCCCTTATAAAGACCTAACCCTAAACCTAGTCCTATCCCTCGATCTCACCCACTCATAACCAAACAAATAAGCATTTAAACAACAAATATTATAAATTTAAATTGCACCCCCTACCTCATTCTATGATTACTAATGTGGAAGACCTTTGGGCACAATAATCACTTGTCTCCACACCTTGCCCCATCTTCTCTACATCCTTGATAGTCAAACCTCACCTAGTCAATCTCAATAAACCTCACACGCTCAACTCTTGATCACTTAACTTATCACCTCAAATTTCCATCATTTCTTCTGACAAATACACAAATTCTAATCATCATGGGTTTCAAATGCCAAATGATCACAAAAACAACTTTGGTGTACATTTTAACTTCTCCCTTTTAAGGTTGACTTCTGACCATTGATGGTCATTGGGTAACCACCAATGGTTGACCCTGATCACCGATAATTGACCTCATAACTTTTTTACTTTTGCCATTAAAATTTTTTCAACAAATTCCTTACCTCTACCATACCATTGGAGCTTACCTACTCCAATAGACACACCAACCATAATATTGATCATTTTTTACTAACTTTCACATATTTTGTGATGACCTTATATTAGTCACTTTGACCACTATGAATACTTTGCCATTTTAAACAACTTGAACTCACACTACTTTTGTGTACAAACCACATGTGTCTCTCAAGGATCACTTCCTACCTTAGATACCTATGAATACATTGACCTTACCTAGAAGACTTGCATTTACAAGTATAACCTAACTGGCATGCCTAAATATGGTCACTTGGTCTACTTATCACTTGTCCTTCTAATACCACCTATTTTACCAACTATTTCAACCATGGAAACCTAGTCAATGCATGATATGTGATATCACATTTAGTCTCATTTTTTGCACATTTTTTGTGCTTTGATTCCCAACCCAACCAATGTTATCACCCACTTAACCACTCATCAAACCCATACCTAATTATGTTTCCCCTCATCAAATCCTAGTTTGACGGGGGATACCCATTCCCATACTCAAGGCAATCGAACCTTCAACCCAACCTTCCATTTTTTTTACAACTTATTGATACAAATTGTACAACAAAAAAGGGTAAAATGTAGACACTAAAAATCCACATACTACTATCCTAGATGTCGTACCAACTCTTAGACCACCCCTAGGCCCCCTCAAGACCACTTCACATCATTTTAACTCTTAAACATAAGTCACCTCAACTAAATTTGACCATTCTACCTTTGACCTGTCGACTACCCATGGTCAACCCTTAACCTCTGATGGTTAGACCTAACCGTCGATAGTTAGCCTTTAACCACCTAAAGGGTTAACTCTAACTCAACTCCACCTTATTTTTATTCTTATCCACTTGCATAATTATGCATATTGAGACTAAAATTAGATGACCTATTATCACCTTTTTTGAACTTAGTGTTTCACCTCTCCCTTCTATATAAAGAAAGGAAAAAGAGGTGAAAGGGAGGGAAATAATCATTAGAGAGAATCAACAATTATCAAAGCTTCTTGTATCAGAACTTCTTTTTTAGGTCTTCTTATGGTGAAGCCAAGAGATATTTTAACAAGCATTACAAAGAGCACAAGCGCTACAATCCATAAATCATAGCCAAGATACAGACACTTTGCCAAAATTGCTCCAAACTCTATATTAAGTTGTTAGCCACTCACCTCAACATTTTTTATATAATAGAGCTACATATCTATTTTTAGTAACTATTTATGTTATTTCTATCTTGAAACCAACCTCCATTCTAAACCCTCCTCCTAGAATCACCCATCCACCTTCTGAACCAAACCTACCCTTACCTCAACCAAATATAACAATAGCCCCCAAAAATCACTTAACCATTGATAGTTTCCCCAAACCACCAATGGTCACCCAGCTTCCAATAGTTACTTAACCACTGATGGTTCACCCAACCATTGATCATCATTATGTGATAATTCTAATATCAAGCCAATTCTACCTATCAGACCCTAACCAAATCCCACTTTTTGACCTTCTACCTGATCATAAAACATCAACCTATTTTTTGAACCATGTCTAATTCACTTAGCATTAATATCTATTCATTTATTTCTATAAATAGGCAAATTCATCTCTTTCAATAACTTCTTGTATTTAATTTCACTATCCTCTGTTATTCATGCAACTGATTTATCTTTCATTTTTAAAACTTGGTTTTTTAAAAGTGTGGATTGACAGCCTTCAAGGAAGCTTGTGCTTCTTGGATCTAGCTTTATAAGTAATCCATCCTACTATCTAACTAATCAACCATCTCTTTAGTTATTTCTTATCTGCAAGTCATTCCTCCCTAGACAAAGAGGAGTATCTACAACCATCTAGATCATGGAGTGCAAACCAAATCCAGGTTCTACTAACCTCACCCTTCTTTTAATGTTTACAACTTTCTTCTTAAGAAATAAATCAAAATTTATTTGAAACACATACTATTAGGTTTAAACAATATCTTAACATAAGAATGGGTTTCCATAATCCTAATATTCTTAACTTTGTTGAGTTATCCAAAAAAAATACATAATAAGTGTTTTACAAGCCCATAATAAACATTTATACATGGTAGGTTTCACATTAGCACAATTACCATTGAGAATTTGAGGAGAAATTTCAAATTCTGATCATTTCATCTTAACTTGACTATGTTATCAAGAGAGTAATAACATGCAAAATATTTACACACCAAATACAAGGGAATCATGCATAAAAATAAAACCTTATTTCAATGCCTTACATTCATTAGCAAGTGAGTATACTAAATGTGGAATATAAATTCTAGTTTCTAAGTACCCATAAAAAACCACACCAATTACTACTTGAAACATAACTCCCACTCTTATATTACACCTCCTAGAATAGGGTATTAATATATAGAGAGAGTGTAATTATATAATAGAATCTTTTTTTCAATATTTGATCAAACAAAAAGATAATATTCATAAAAATACTAGCATCCAAACTTTTAAATCGAGTTCCATCTGCAAATATGCACATTCAACATTTCATGAAGTCTAAGTTTTCAAGCAAAATCATGTTGTCCATGTTCTCAAATCCAAACCAACTAGTGCAGTCAAGTATAAAATCAAAGGAGTGTTTCAAAAGAAGATTCATTGAATTATAACCAACATTGACACCTAGATTAATTATAAAATGATAGACTTTGTCCTATATCTGAGTGTACGTAGTTAGTGAATAGACAAAGGGTCAAAATTCCAAACATTTAATTTCCTTTAGCTAGAATACAAAGGTATAGAGTTCAAATTAATTTATATTTAGAAAATTGAAGAAGTTCAATAGATTAAACAAGGTTCAATTTTTGGATATAGGGTTTAGTAATAACAATTGAGCATCTCAAAAGGGCACAACTTTTAAATATTTAGTATTGATAAACATATGAAGCATTGGCAAAATGACAATGGTTAAAGAAAATGCTAATGGTCAAGCTAAATGCTAGGGGTGAAGGAAAATCAAAAGCATGTCATTACCTATTTAAATCACTATTCTCCTTATATATTAAGTTTTTAAACAGGGGGTAAGAACTTACCTAGTTATTAGTCCTTCAATCCAAAACTAATTCTAGTCACAGTTTGCCTCTATAACTTACCAATCTAATAATGGCAATGAACAGGACCTCCATCTATAATTTTCCAATCCACCACTAATAGTGATGACTGAGAATAGGAGAGGGAAAAGAAATCTCTCGAAAGGATGTGAGTTTGAAAATGAGTATAATGATATTCATCTTAAGCAAATTATTATCCATGAATGCATTTTGACCAAATAAACAATCATGATTAAGACAAACAACAATGGTTAAAATAAATGCCAATATTTTAATAGAGGATCTAATTGTTAGGAAACCACACACTCTACAACTATGTAAAAAATAATAGAATGCAATTACATAGACAATTAAACAAATAAATCCTCAACATGCATGAGACAAAATATATTATTTATGTGGTAGAACCTTAGCAAGCTAAGGAAACATCCATAGTGTAAGCTATTAAGTTTTATTAATTCTAAGATGAATATATTACATGTAAACCTATTATGTAAATTACATGTAGACTCCTCAAAGACAAATATGCCTAATTGGCAAAGCAATGTTAGGATTCCTCCTCCTAAAAATAGAGTGTAAAATGCCATTATCACTTTTCTTCTAAAAATAAAATTTGGTGGAATTCATCTTCCTAGAAATATGGGTTTGATGTTATTTCCCCCTAGATGCTCCTATGACAATAGTGGGGGGATTCCCCATCCCGTCCCAACCCGGTGCCCTGTCCCCTCCCATTCCCCCCTACCCCCACCCCCCGCCCCCCCCCAACCCGCGCCGCCCCGTTGCCCACATAGCCCTTGTAAAACTAGGCTATAAACCGCACCACAAAAGGGTCTAAATTTTAACTTTGTTATCACATATCTAACAATCTCCATCTTTTCAAAAATTTCTCCCTAATATCTTGCTTACTAACTCATAACCTTTTCTTCAAGCCAAGAGAAGCCAAACACCATTTTAGCTTCAATAAAAAAACTAGTTTTGTGAACATATCAACATTATTTTCCTCTATGTGAATCTTTTCAATTGATACTTTTCCTTCATCAATCACCTGTCTAAAAAGATGTTACTTTACTGCAATATGTTTTATCTTACTATGATAAACTAGAATCTTGACCAAATAAATTACCCTCTGACTATCACATAATACCTTAATTTTGTATTGATCTCTTCCAAATTGACCCAATAGGCCCTTTAGCCAAATTACCTCTTGACAAGCATTGTAGGCAGCCACATATTTTGCCTCAGTAGTTGATGCAATAATAATCTTTTGAAGGTTTAACATTCAACTAATAGGTCCACTTGAAAATGTAAAAACATAAGCAAATGTTCATCTTATTTTGCCCAGATCTCCTAAAAATTCAGAATCAACATATCCACAAATACAATCACAAGATCTATTATAAGTGATACAATAGTCACTTGTGCCTTGTAAGTAGTGAAACACCCACTTCACTACTACCTAATGTTCTTTACCTATATTTTCCATATATATACTAACAACTCCATCTGCATGTAAAATATCTAGCTTTTGTATATACCATAACATATATTAGACTTTCTACTGCATTATCATATGGAACATAAAACATATACTCCTTTTCTTCATCATTAATAGGACATAAAATTGAGTAAATCTTGAAATGTGAAGCAAAAGGGATACTAACTGGTTTCACATGATTCATACTAAATTTGGGTAGTATTTTTTTCTAATACCTTTGTTGGGATAATCAAATCTTACCATTTTTCTTGTCTCTATGTATCTCCATGCCTAAGATTTGTTTTGATGCTCCTAGATCCTTCATATCAAATGTCCTAGCTAGATGAGCCTTTAAACTATTGATTTTTGCCATGATTTTGCCTGCTACAAGTATATCATTAAATACAATGCCAATATAATGAATGGACCATTGTCCAAAAACTTGAAGTAAACACAATGATCATGCTCACTTTTAACAAATTTATGGCTCCCCATAAAGGAATTAAACTTCTTGTACCATTGTCTAGTTGATTGTTTCATGCCATACAATGATTTTCTAGGCTTTCAAACAAAAACTTTCTTGTTATCTTATACAAAACCCTCAGGTTGTTCCACATATATCCTCTTCTAAATCTATGGGCAAGAATGATGTTTTAACATCTAATTGCTCCAACTCTAAATCAAGTAAAGCCACCAATGCTAAAACAACTCATATTGAAACAAGTTTAACAACTAGTGAAAAAATTTCATGGTAATCAATACCTTCTTTCTGTATAAATCATTTTGCCACCAATCTATCCCTATACCTTTCAACCTTTTCATTAACACCTATATTTCATTTGTAAACCCATTTTTAGCCAATAGGTTTTCTAGTTTTTGGAAGTTCTACTAGGTTATATGACTTGTTTTTAACCAAGGCATTCATTTCCTCTTGCATTGCCCTTTTCCATTTGGAACTATTTGTATCTTCCAATGCTTCCTAATAACAACTAGGTTTCCCATAATTAGAAATCAAAAAAATTAAAATATTGGGACTGTACTTACTAGGAGGATCCCTGACCCATGTATATCTCCATACTGATTATGGAGGTGTTTCCACATGTTCTAACATGTACTCTGACTAATGAGGTGTTCCTTAAGTTATTGTAAATTTTCAACATCTTCACCATCAAAAAATGGTTGAATTTACTCATTTTTAAAATTGGAAGATAGCTCAATTTCAACCCTGACATGTTGATGTTTTGGTTCATTTTTTTCTTTCATTTCTACATCTAGTTTTAGAAAATATGATTCATCAAACTATACATCTCTACTAATGATGATCTTGTGGGTAGTATAATCGCACACTTTGTATCCCTTAACACCATCTCCTTCACCATACCCAATAAATGTGCAATTCTTGGATCTTGGGTCTAACTTTGAAAGCTAATTCTTATTAGTAAGAGAATAAGTATTACAACTAAAAATTTTCAAATATGAATAATCACATGGATGACCTATCCATACCTATTAAGGAATCTTATATTATATTGAAACTGATGGTGAGAGATTTACTAGATAACATGTTTGAAACTACTTCTACCCATAAAGCTTGTCCAAATTTGCATTGATGAGCATGCTTCTTGCTCTCTCTAGAAGATTCATATTCATACAATCAACAACATCATTTACTTGTGTTATATAGCTAGTGGTTTTATGCCTTTCAATCCCAACTTCCTTACAATAGTTATGAAACTGCAATGCTTTGAACTTGCCTCTATTATTTATTATTAAAAAATTTATTGACAACACACCCCTTATAAAAGTGGGCTATAAACCACACTACAAAAGGGCCCAAAATTTACCTTTGTTGTCACATATCTAACAATTTCCATTTTGACAATAATTTCCACCTAATATCTTGTTGACTAACTCATCACCTTTTCTGCAAGCTAAGAGAAGCCAAACACCATTTTAGCTTCTTTAACAAAATTGGTTTGGTGAACATATCAACATGATTTTCCACTATGTGAACCTTTTCAAGTGTTATTTTTCCTTCATCAATCCTCTATCTGACAAGATAGTAATTTACTGCAATATGTTTTTCTTATACTATGATAAACTGGATTCTTGGCCAAATAGATTGCACTTTGACTATCATAGAATACCTTCATTTTGTATTTCTCTCTTCCAAATTCACCCAATAGACTCTTTAGCCAAATTGCCCCCTGACAAGTATGATAGGCAGCCACATATTCTATTATTCTGCCTCAACAATTGATGCAACAATAGTCTTTTGAAGCTTCGACATCCAACTAATAGGTCCCCCTCTAAATGTAAAAACATAACCAGATGTTGATCTTCTTTTGTCCAGATCTCCTGCAAAATCAGAATCAACATGTCCACAAATAGAATCACCAGTCCTGTTATAAGTGATGCAATAGTCATTTGTGTCTTGCAAGTAACGCAACACCCACTTCACTATTATCCAATGTTCTTTACTTGGATTCGCCATTTGCCATAAATCTACTGACAACTCCATTTGCATATGAAATATGCGCCTAGACCCTCTTCAACAATAGTGGCCACCCCCCACACTCCCTCTTGTAAAAGTGGGATATAAATCGCACCGCAAAAAGTCCAAAAAATAAATTTGTTATCATATATCTAACACTAATGACGATCAACCAGGGTCCAACATCTAGCATGGCGGTCCATGCCAAACACAGTGACTAATTACGCTCAACACCCTGCTCATTTTTTCTATGAATCAATGATTTAACTTACGTATTTCACATTCTTACGGATTTAATATTTATCACAATCCGACATCAAATGTCATAAATTGCCTTGTGCGAACAAGGCCCAGGACAATACAATCCGACTTCAAACGGGCCTAAATTGCCTTGTGCTAACAAGGCTCAGGACAATGCAATCCTCCGAAATGTCGTCAACAAAGTATGATATAAGCTAAACTGATCGAGTATCCCAATGTATATATAATTATAATGCGTTAATATACAGAATCATAATCAGGATTTATAAATAAGCCTCCGAGACTCTGTTTGTGGCAATCTGAGTTTTTCATTTGACTTTCTGGTTATTCAAAATGAGAAAATCAATAATTCTGGTGATGCTACTCATAGTTTTAGCCCAGTCGGTTCGTCCTTCGCATCAGCTCAGTCGGCGTCGAGTTTTGTCAAAAATTGCGAAGGACAGAAGGTCTCGTCTTAACACACAGCCACAGAAATGGACTGCTCCTTCAATTAGCAGTCAATATTCATGGAGGTTGAATGAATATTCTCAAGATGGACTGCAGGAGAATGACAGGATCACTGCGCTGCCTGGGCAGCCAACAAATATAACGTTTGCACAGTATTCGGGTTATGTGACGGTTGATGAACAGGCGGGGCAGAGCTCTCTTCTACTATTTTGCAGAGGCAACTGAAGACCCTTCTACCAAGCCTCTGCTTCTGTGGCTCAATGGAGGTATGTTGTTCTCTCACTCTTTAAATTTAATCCCATGGAAATGGTGCATTACTCATTATTACATTTCAGGGCCGGGATGTTCATCGTTTGGGATTGGAGCAATGACTGAATTGGGACCGTTCCGCGTACAACCGGATGGCAAAACACTGTATAATAATCCCTATGCCTGGAATAAAGGTCTATCAAATATTTCTCTTCTTATAATTGCTTACATTTATTACTATAATCCAATGTTTCTCTGCATCAACAAATTCATTTATGTCTTTTTTGACAGTGGCAAACACCTTATTTTTGGAATCACCTGCTGGGGTTGGATTTTCTTACTCCAATACATCGTCTGATTATAGAAATGGCACTGATGATAACACCGGTATAATGTTTTAATCTTTGCATTCTTGAGATTTTTTTTTATAATGTTTCAAATTTTATATATGAAACGAATGTTTTGATGTAAAATATTGCAGCTCGAGATTCGTACACGTTCCTCCTGAATTGGTTTGAAAGATT
>JARHVA010004839.1:1405000-1412500 GCA_037957365.1 Torreya grandis | reverse complement strand
GCCAAATTAAATCTCTTCCTTAAAATTTTATAAAAATGCCTCTTTTTATTGGGCATTTAGCGTATTCATCTTGGGAATACTATCATTGAAAGGTTTCAAAATAAATTATCTAGGTGGAAAGAGCTGGTCCTTTCTTGAGAAAGTAAAATTTTGAAAAAGTGTTTTTCAAAACCTCTCAGTCTATCTAATGTCTCTATTAAAAATGCCAAAATTTATTCAAAATAATTTGCAAATGATTCAAAAAATATTTTTGTGGTCAGAGGTTGAGGGTAAACAAAGATTTCCTTTAGTGGCATTGGATAAGATTTGTCTTCCTAAACAAAATAGTGGGTTTAGTTTATGGAGATTGAAATGGATGAACAAAGTGATGGTTTCCAAGTTATGCTATATGTTTATTAAGGATTAGAATTTATGTATTTATATATTTAGGGATAAATATTTGAATAATATAAATGTTTTTGCTTTCCTATCTGAATATTATTTCATGAGAGGTTTTATTCAGAACTTCTTTATTGAAAACAAAAATGTTATTATAAATGGCTACAAGTTGAATCTTGGGAGTGGTTTCAACATTATATTTTGGGAGGATTATTGTATTTTATATCAATTTATTATTAATTTAGAGCCATGGTAGCATATGAGTCTCTAGATATAAATAATTTTGGAGTTAAATTGGTGGATTATATTCATATACAAAATGGTATAAAATAGTGGAAAATTATTTTCATTGAGAATGTTGATGATTTAGTTAGGATTATAGTCCTTGATCTAAATATTATTTTAAGAGGTGTTCATATCAAATGTTTGATCAAGTAAGATGAATTATTTTGGTCATATTTTGAAGATGATTGGTATAGTGTCAAATTAGGTTACCCTTCTTTAACTCCTCCCAATGCTAAGTTTAATCCATGCTTAAGAGATTGGGATAAAGATATTATTAACAAAATAAACATTTTATTTTGGTTAAGCATCCATAATAAGATTCTTACTATGGATAATATTTTCAAAAGAGGTCTGATGTTGGTCAATCGATGTTTGCTATGTAAATCAAATAATGAATATGTTCAACATATTATGATGGATTTCCCAATTATTCTTAAGGTGGGGGTGAAATTTTGTTTAAATTTTAGTTTAATTGGGCTCATAATGCTTCACTTTTGAATTATTGGATGGCCTAGAATCAACCTTTTTTGAACCAAGAGCTAAACCAAATTTGGATAATTGTCTTTCCCCACATTCTATGGGGAATATGGAAAGAACACAATAAAATAAATTTTAGGGAAACAAAGACATCTTCTAAAATAATTACAATCAAAATTATAAATTTCCTTGTGGAAATTACAAAATTATTAAGTATATTAAGAAGCAAAAATTTCTCCTTTTATGAATAAATGATAGCTAAGAACTAGAACCTTAATGTTGAAGATGGGATAGTAATGGATCCCAAAATTGAATTGAGAAAACATGCTAAATGGATGAGTCCTTCACCTGGTTAGTTTAAATTTAACTTTGATGTTTCTTTCAAGGGTAATCAAGGTTTGTTTGGTGGTGATGGATTACTAAGGGATGACAATTATCAGGTTATAGGTGCTTATGAAGGTAGTATTGGGTACCAAATGAATAATTTGGTGGAAGTTTATGTGATGTTATGGGGGATTCAAATGGCCAAGGATATTAGGGGTGAAAAAATTGATTGTAGAGGGTGATCATATGATCATTGTCAATTTCCTTAAAAATATAAATGAGGATTGTTGTAGTATAAGTCATTATTGAAGAAATTTTAGACTTGGGAAAATCTTTTCACTTTATTAGATTCCATCATATCTATAGAGAAGGTAACCAATTGGTAGATTATTTTTCAAATAAGGGAGTGATATATCCATTTATTAGGAATTAGTCTAAAGTTGACATTTATGCTAATGACATCAAGGTTATTATGTACATAGAAAATTTCATCAATATGCATTAATATTATCATGAATATTCATGAAAATTTTTATGTTTTTTACAATATGAAAGATGGGCACAAGGAGCATGCCAAAAAAATTATTGAGAAGATGTCTGTAGAAATGATGGGCATTAATTATTACTCATGTTGATAGCACTAGACTATTTAGTAATTATTACATATAGTCATTGAGAAATATGTATTGGTGGATTTTAAAAATTATAATTAATAAGAAAATATAATCACATTTCAATAGGTCTCTATTAGATTTTTTCCTTATTTGCATTTTGGGTAGCACAAGCTCTATCCCAAATAGAATGGGAGGCATGTTGCATCATGTGTAGCCAATGCCAGTTGAGAGAATCAGGCAAAAAGTGGAAGTATGGTAGATCCTCCAAATAGGTGGCTTAGTGAAATTCATATACAACATTTATGGTTATGACCAATACCTATCCGATAAATTTGTTGATAGTTGGAGTGAATGCATGGTCAAAATAAATAATGTGACTGTGAATATCTATGATGGGATAGTTGATCAAGTTATAGGTCTTAGGATTGAGGACACAAAGTATGTCAAATTTATCAAGGACTAAAAATAATGTATGGTGAAATTTATAAGTGAGGGCGAGCAACTACCTGATTATCAAGGCAAATTTTTGAAGGAATATTTTCCACAACCCTATGATGAAGTTACATAATAGGTTATGAGGTATGTGACACTCAAAGTTAAGTTCACGGTATACCATTATTATCATTTTCATATTTTAAACTACTTTAGATTCCAAATCCTTGTTAGTCGTCCATTTTACATATTACATTTTTATAAATATCTATTTTGGATGTCAAGAAATGAAAGTAGTATCCTTTACATTAGGCTATTATATTCCTGATCTACAAGTTTTTTAAAGGGATTAATCCCTCCCCTATCATCCATTTTCCTAATAAGATATATTTTAAACTAACACAGGGCTCCAAAAGAATTATAAGGAGTTATACATGAGCTAAACAAATGAAGGATATACATAGAGAGCACACTACGAATCCTATTGAGCTAAAAAATGTGAATCATGTCATTATGTGAATGGATAATGTGCATGAAGGGTTGGAGAGACCAATTGATTTTGAATTGGTCAATGAGTAGTAATTTAAAGATAATGTTGAATTTTTTCTATATCCATATAAGAGAATAGAATTCATGAGGTTGTTGAAGGTATGTAACTTCTTAAGGAGAGGAGTTTGGAAATAGAATAAACATCAATAAGCAATAAATATTAATGATAAAGAGAATATGGACATGGAATTTGATACAATTATAATGACCCTCAAGAAAAATAATATATTGGAAAAAATGGGTGATGAAGTTGAATTACATAAGGATTTTATGTGATGTTTTATGAGGGATCATTCTAGACTTAAATAGTTTGTAAACAACATGAATAAGAATGAAGGCATTTACATTTAAAAGGTTGTTTTGATGGAAATTAGTGTGCATATGGAAAGGATGAATGAGAAGGTCTTGATGATATAGCATGCTAATGAAACTCTCAAGAAAAATATGATAATGGTAATGTAATTTAGTCTTGTTTCTATTCATAACTATATTATAAACATCGAAGGACTACAAATCTTGGCCAAAAAGAAAAATGAAGAACTCGAGCAAGGCAAAATAGACATGAAGAAGAAGGGAATGGTAGAGGAAAAAGAGTATCAAAAAATTATACATATTATGGACATAATTATAACTACCATGAAGAATAATTGGAAATAAGTGTTAGAATGGTGGAGATGCTCGAGTTGTTAGTGTTGTTTTTCTATTGCCTTTTTGTTGTAAGTGTTCTTAGTGTTCTTTTTTGGTTTATTAACAGACTTATTTTTTTTCTAGTTATAAAACTATGCCTACATCTATTTTTAATGGGGGTGAGATCCATTTAACAACCTAAATTTACCATTAATAAAAACATAGAGCATGTAAATTAAAGACAATGCCTATAAATGAAACATAGAGGTTGTAAATCAAACATAAGGGTACACAAAATGAGCGTAACACTCAATATTAAATCAAGTTCTAATCCATACACAAAAATGAGTGTAACACTCAAGATTAGTGGCCACTATGATGTGAAAATTATTATTTAATGTTCCATTATGATTAGATGGGTAACAAATTATTGTTAATGATAATTTAAAAAAAATGTTTTGAAATATTTGTAACTTGATCGGGTTGTATGTTGTTTGGTTGTATTTGCATGTTACACTTTTCCAAGAATGGGAAGGATGTCAAATCTCATATTTATAATTATGTCCTAATTATTTTTTTAATTGTAATAAGTGTCATTACACTTTACATGGATTTGATTTTCATCAAACATTGAGTTTTATGGATTTTGTTACAAATTGTTGTTTAATTTCTTTGAAGAATTAGGGAACTAAAGGTTGAATAGTTAGATTGAATACATATCTTATTATTAAAAAATTTTAAATATATTGATATTAAATGGATTTGATAATTTTATACTTATTATAACTATTTTCATATAGGTTTGACATGTATAAACTACTAAAGATTGTGATATTTATTTGTTATATTAACCTTAACCACTTGTTTGTTTTGTGTTAAGTGTGTGATTTTAGTACAAGTTTTCCCTTAGAAAAATAAGGGTATTAATGGGGTAAGAGAGATAGATGTGTTATTGATAATAAAAAATAGAATGTTGTGTATATACAGGTCAAATAAACTTTGTTCTCCACTGATCTTGTGAATAGAACCTTCATTACCACTTATATGAGTAGATAACTTATTAGGTACTTGCATTATTTTTTTAATTAGTCATTTGTTGAGCTTGTGACAAGTGTCTCTATATGGGTTTTTATGGTTATGGCATATTGAATTTGAATTGATAAAATCCATTTGAGATCTACATTATTAATCACCTTAATTATGGTCTATAAAGTATATTTATAGCACATGAGACCATCTCCTATGAATTAGGGTATAGATTTTCTATTATAATATTTTAATATATTTAAAAACATCATTATATATAAAAATTTAAAAAACCTTATTGATATTTTATACCAATAGTTTATCTAAGGCTCTTAATAAAATACATGACAAAATTAATTTCATTAATAAAATTTCTGCAAAAATAAAAATATAATTAGCATTCTCGTGAAATCATTTAGCTACTTGATAAAATATTATCTTCAAAATTAAGAATGAAAATTCCATCAGTAAAATTACAACAAAAATAAAAATAAAAATAACATCATGAAATCATTCAAGTACTTAATAATAAAAATATTCAAAATTGAGAAAGTTTAGTGAAAATTATTGGAAATGGAATGTTAATGAAAGAATTGGAAATGGAATATTATGTTAATAAACTAAAATTTAATTGTAGATATGATATATCAATATTGCGAATGTAATATTCACCTTTAACTTATTAATCCTATAGGGAACTATAGAATTTGATTTGCTTTAACTTGAAATTAGTGGGCGGATTGTTAGCCAATGAGAGGTCCTTGTTTTGGGTGCAAAACATATGCGTGAAAGTTTTAAGGGGAAAGGTGTGAGGTATTTAATAGGATAAATATAAAATTATTATTTTTTACACTTTGATTAGCATAAATATTTGGGACGTTATTGGTGCGCATCTCTTTGTTTGAGACAATTATTGAATGTAGTAGGTAGGGTGGAGGATTGCGAGTTGTTCAGTTTATAGGTGAGTTAAATATGGATATTATTTTATATGCATATATGAAGGTGATTTAAATTCAATATGTTAAACTTCATTAGTACTAGGATGGGAAAATATGGTTTATGATCTTTCTAAACTGAGTAGGAGAATTGGAAACCTACTAAAGTACTTGGTATTGAATGTTGTCTTGACGTGACGTGGGATTGAGATGGAGGCAATTAGTGACATTCATTTTAATTTTTTTATTTTAGGGAATTCAAAGGAGATACTATTGGAGATTTTTAGTTCATAAAAAAATAGTTTAGTAATGTGCATACCTATATTTTGGTGAAATCTCTAATATTTAACCTTATCTAAATTTTTAGAAGTTAGAAAATATTTGAAAGTTTCACCTCTAAATGTTAATCCATAAAATATTTTATCACATCATTTATTTCCCATTATTACTCTATAATAAACTATGTGAGATTTATATATAGACATGCTATTAGAGATAGGGTTTATACATCTACATGGCTACTATCCCACTTAGACCTTTTACCCATGATTGTGAACATGTCATTTGATTATAGGCATGTTATGGTTTGAGGGATATGTAAATAATTCAAAAGACCTTTAAAAGGACTACACACTTGACATAAAAAACTTTTTAGAGAAAAAACATGGAAAACTATTAAAAAATTATTTTCCTAGTCCTAAAAAATGGTACCCACTAGAAATTTATGGATTTATGCAAATTTGGGTGGTCATGAATTTTCATTTTTCATTCACGAATATGATAACCTCTATTTTATTTTGGGGATTTATACAGGTTTGGGTAGTTTTATGTCACCCTCTTTTGTTCCTTGATATAATTCTCTCCATTTTAGGTTATATTTAGAGGCACCATGTAGAGAAGAAAGGCAAGAGATGGAACATAAATATAGCATGCTATTAGTAGAGATTCAATAAATCTTGAAATTAGTAGTAATGATGATTTAAAAACTATGAAAAATCCTATTTTAATTCCGAAAACACTAAAGAGAATTTTAAAATAGGCATCATTTAGTTCAACAACATTACTTTTTGTAATCATCAATTCATCTTGCCTTATTTTTCACTTTCAATTTGAAAGGTTACCTTGACCTCTCACTATTGCTCAAGGTGGTAAGAGGGGATTCTCAAAGTTGAGTGAAATTTATCATGTGAAAGCATTGACAATATTGGGTCCCCAACTAGTTGGTTCTAAGGCCTTGGATCATGATGTGAAGTTTGGTATTAATTTGTTTTAATTTAAGAATAAAATGCTCTTATCAATTTATGTTCTTCCTAATTTTTTTTATGGTGTGTTATTTCGTGTTAGTACTATATTGAGTTTAGTAGATGAGATGAATTGATAAAATATAACATTGATGGAGAAGAATCACAACTCAATTGAAAACAACCCCAATGAGGAAATGGATATAGAAGTAATATCTATTCATTTTTTGTTGTTGTATAATAAGCAAACTTTAAGTTGAGAATTGTTTTCATTTGAAATTTACTTTCTTCAATGATTATTATTACTGCTCACAAATCAAGCCTATGTAAGATTTAAAATCAAATGATGGTCTATGACTTAAAATATTTATAGCTATCCCACTTAGGCATCTTCTCTTAATTTTAGGTTCTTTTATACTTTTATTTTACATTCTAAAAATGGTGGGTGTCTCTACATCGCTAACCTTTTTGGTAAGATTTGTTTATTTATTTTGTATTTCTGCATAATAAATGTAAATGAGATTACAATAAGTAGCACATAAACAGTTGAAGAATCATAAAAATATCCTACTTGTTCCCTGAAAAAGAGAAATTTTTAACCTCTTGCCATGA
>JARHVA010004839.1:1365000-1400000 GCA_037957365.1 Torreya grandis | reverse complement strand
GCCAAAACAAAACACCACCCTTTTATTTAATCACTCAAACTCATTCATGTAACCTTGCATTAAAAAAGTTAATTAATTTTTAAAAAAATAAAAAATCACTTGGTTCTCATTAGTTAGAGGCTTATAAAGTGGGGCGAACCCTTTAGATTCATCTCACATGAGATAGAAAAAAATAATATGCTACTTTACCCCATTCTAAAACTGACGCGAGCATGCCTTTGATTTATTTTTCACTAGGGAGTATGCTCTCCAATTTTACAAATTGCTAGTTTGGTTGTGGACAAGAGGTTAGGGGGTTTACAATGGTATGCAAACAAGTGTTCCCGTTCAGTGGGCATATGTGCAACAAAGATGTTAGAGTTAGAAAAAATGGTTTCAACTGACATAATAGTGTTTTGCTTCCTTCTACTTGATAGTTATTTACTTTAGAGTAGAATTTTGTCTAACATTCCCTAAGCTGCCATGGATGGCTATATATACACAAACTATAGAAGATGTCCACAAACTTTCATAAGTTAAAATAAGGAAAAATGGGAAGGTTTGGATGGATGCGAGGGAGAACATAATCTTTAGGTACAATGGCATATGCGTGGGATTGCCTAGTTATTATTGTATTGCACTTCCATTTCCTACATTTATGTTTGTGCTTTCTCATAGAGACAATGATATATCTAAATAGTTGAAGAACTTGAGATTCTTCAGTTGCTGTAAAACTAAAACAATGGTAAGTTATAATTTCTATAGTTTTTGAACTCTCTAATCCAAAATTCTATTTATTTTCTTAACCTCGATCAGATCACCATCAATTGATGGAGACTAATATTCATATTTGTTGAAGAGATATATTTTTTTTTATCAATTTTTAACAAATTAAGAATAATTTCATCTTGAATATAATATAGTGTAGGGAAAAAATTGATTGTAGTTTAGGGTGAAAAAAAAAAATACAATCATACTCCCACCAGAGTTGTCTGGTACTATTGAAGGAGCTTTGTCAGATATTTATATGCCTGACTTCATACTCACCTCAGGGTGAGCATGAACTGCTTGAATGAAGGCAATCAAGTTCCTCATTACATTGAATAACTATTTCTTTAATAATTTCATTGAGATCACATAACATTAAATTATTTGATTTAAAACAATGGAAAAGCTTAGGGTTAAAATCAATTTACGTCATTAGATTTCCTCATTTTGTTTGTTGTTAAAAACACTATTCGCCAAAATTTTATGTAAATTTTTATGCAAACTAATTTAAAGAAAAATGGAGCTCTGCTTCCATTCTAACTTCATTATCAGGTGGCTCTACAAAGGAAGCTTAAAATCAAGCTATTTTTCATAAATATGGTAGTGGAAGGAAAAAAGGTCAGTGTAACATAGCTCATATGCTATTTAATCATACTTGTCAGTATTCAATTTCAATCAAATGTTCAACCTAGTTTGTGTAGTATGCAAAATCACACCACACTGAAAACATTTTGTAGGTTTACTTTGCACCACACCGAGAATATTTTCTAGGTTTACTTCATTATTGGGGTGAATCGAATTGTGTGAGTGTTAGAATGATGAGTTTGCATAAAACTAGTGGAGTTCATGCAGGTAAACCATTCGAACATAGAAACATATGTTTATAACCTGACGTTTAGGCATTAACCTATTTTTACATTGTAAGTCTAATATATATTATACTATAATATAATGTAATAGGAATTAATAATAATACATATAATATTATTATAATGTAATATTATGTATTATAGATTAATATTATATATAATAGAATTTAAAAAGTGTGTATATATATATATATATATATATATGAAATAATAAAATATATAATATAATAAAATAAAATATGCAATAACATATAATATATAGGATAATAAAATGTATAATAAATAGAATATAAATAAATTATATAACATAATAAAGTATCCGATGTTTATGTTTATATATATATATATCAATCATTTTACTTTAATTTTGAAAAATATTTATTATATAATTTGTAGAGTATTTTAAAATATCAAAAAAATAATATATTAAATAATATATTATAATTAAAAAATATAATATTAAAATAAAAATATATAATATAATATAATATATTAAAATAAAACATTTATCAAGATATAACGACGGAAAAAAAGAAAACACAAATCGTGCTTTCCTTGCACCTTCGGCTCAACTGCTGGTTGATAAATCTCATTGTTGGCACTTGCTTACTTGCGTGTGTTAGTTCTCAAACAAGGAGCTAACCGCGTCAATACAATGATAACCCTATCATAATACAATAGTCTCGAATTTATTAATGAGGAATTGTATAATGATGGAAGTTGGAATATTAAATTATTAAGACATCGGGATGTATGTGACATTAAGAACTTATTAAAAAATTGTGACGGAATATGAAAATGGAAGTTGGTAATGCGGATATGGAACCATAAAAGTTTAGAATAATTATGAAAACTAACCAGAGGATTGATTGATGATATGGATCCTTCGTTTTTCGACCTTGCTCTTGTTGCATAATAGTTATATTTTTTATGACTTTGTGACTTGTTCTTAGGCTTTGCCTAGTATTTTGAACTTTTGGTTTTGTTCTTAGGCTTTGCTTAGTGTGACATAGCATGCTTTCATACCAATTTTTTTTTTTTTTTTTTGTGAATTATTTGTATATTTCTGTTTAGTTAATATATAGATATACTTCATTAAAAAAAATGACTACTTAAAAATAATTTAAAACAATGATTTATTAAATCTTAATGAAACCAGTGTTGTGTTCCTTTTGCTATGATCATTATCTGAAACCTTTTTCAAATAATTATGTTTACAGATTTTAATTTATCAAAATGATTAAATATGATATCTTCTTCTTTTAAATGGGTATCAAATTATGTTTTGATTGTTTCTCTGGATTTCTAAAATATCCATGGAAAAGTACAAGGGTGGTATTGTCCCCTGTAGGTGATATGGGGCGTGTGTTAGTTATCTCTTGCACTTTTTTTGGAGATCAATTACATGTTGATCCATGTTTATTTTTAGCAGATCATTGTGTTTCTATAATATTATTAATATAGTGGGGTTCAGTATAAATCAGAGATTGTGTTTTGAATTTAGGAACATGAACACTATGTGGGTTTTGGAAATCTTTTAATTTCACATTGAATTTATAATTAGGAATGGATTGCTCAGTTTGGTTGAAACAAGGTGAACTCATTGAATTCCTAAGTCTTACAACTATAATTAAGTGTTCCTAGTATACATTAGTTTTTTTTTTTTTTTAGTTTACTATCTAGACTTGCGTTTTCTATATAGAGTTAGTTATAGTATGATTTTTTAACACTTTAATCTCTTCCTTAATGGTAGTTTTGTATCTACCTTTCTTCTAAAGGGTAGGGCCACTGTTACTAAAAAGGTGATGTGCAGGGGATCTAAAAGGATCTATAGTTGGAGGTAAAGCCTTCGATGATGCTTTCCCTCTTCTTGTATAGTTATTAGCTTTTTATTGCTTGCACAAAACACCTTAATTTCATTATAAAAATCATGGAACTTCTTTTTGTTATGGAGTTTGGTCTTGTGTTTTTATGGATTTGATCGCCTTGGCTAGTTTAAATTATTGGCCCAAACTAATAAAGTCCTTGGTAGGATACAATCATCTTGATTCAACTTGCTTTGTTGTTCCTTTCAAGTCTGAAACACATATTTTTATCTTATATACTAGCTCTAAATAAGATTGTGTGTGGAACTCCATTAATGTATTTATCTATATTTGCCTTAATCTAATATGTCTTGGTATTCTTAAAGCATGTTTTAAAATGCATTAAATTTCCTCTTCCAAACCCTTTTGCCTTAGATTTATGCAAATTATCTAACTTTGTCTCAGACTTATACATTCTTTTCTTTAGCAATTTGGTTCATTTATGCTCCTTTTCAAATTAGAATTGTTCAGACTTAGTCACTTTTGAATCTTGGACTAAATTGGGTATATTTTTGTGCTAATGGTATTGTTTTATTAATACTTTTATCTCTATTTGATCCTTTTTTCTTCTTTTTGAGGTAAAATGACTAAGTATTCCCATGGTTTCATTTTTAGACTTTGTCACTTGTTGTGTAGTAGACTAGATTTAGCTTGGAGTTAGAAAAAATAGTTGTCTTTCTCTTTAATTTAGAGTTAACTAATTTAAATTGAAAATTTAAAGTGCTAATTGTTTCTACTTTTTCTTATAGATGGCCTTTATTTGAATTTGCCACATGGATATCACCCACTACTTTTGGGACTTCATCATTTTTCAGGTTTTCAAACCAAACTTTCAAGCCCTGACTTAGTGAAATGCTACCAAGTGTCCAGATCTCTCCACCCCATGACCCCTAAGCCTTTGATTTTTGAGCTAAATATTTTGAGTCTCTAACTCAGAAAAAATTGCTTAGTGTCAATTCTTCATTTCTTTATTGTTTTAAGGACTTATTTGATTTTTGAGGATTTAGTAAACTCCCAAATAAGAGAGATGATACCAAGTGTCTTGGTATTGCTTCTTTGTAGAACTTCTATAAACATGCCTTCCATCCAAGCTTCTAGGCTCCTAGATGAATGAGATGATGCCATGTGCTAAAATCTTTCCTTAGCATAACCCCATAGTAGTCCATACACATTTAGTGGACCAAAAAGCTCTGGGATGAGCGAGATGATGCCATGTGGAAAAATATCATTGTATCCCATTTAAAAAATAATCAACATATTTTGAACCCAAGTCTAACAACAAGTGAGCAAGAATTTACCACGTAGCATGCCATTTCCAATAAAGGACATGTTGACAGCCTTATTAATAGCACCTAATTTAAAATTCTCATTCCTCTTAGCTTGTCAAGCCATCATAACCCAAAAATGGATTTTATGTCCAATCTCACCTATAAATTCACATTACAAAGGGACATCTTAATGTAAAAATTGATCATAAAATGCAAAATTCAATGTTGATTGGGAAGTTCATTAAATTTGGGCATGGCATGTCCATTAGGACCAAATAAAGAAGTGCAGAAAAGAAAAATATTGCCTTGATTAGGTAGGGTTACTACACATCATGGTCAACTATCCATCCTAACGAAATCTTAGTGACTTTTAGTTATTTAGAATTGAACTCTAAATTTATCAGGCATGGTCACTACTACATGAAATGTAGATGACTAAATTCCTTAATGAGTATCAAATAGATTTTAGTTGCCCAAAATTTAATTATGGATCCATCAGGCACGGTCCCTATTGCAAAAACTAGGGATGACTATGTTCTTTAATGAGTAATATAAATATTAGTAGCCTATAATTTAATTCCAAATCAATCAACATGTCCTTGATCTTGATTTCCTTGGGATAATGCAAGATCCTAATTAAATTCAAACTCAAGTAGGGTGCGTCTCATTTATTTATTATAACTAAAAAATAATGGGTTGATTAATAACTCCATGGTTTATAATTTTCTATATAAGACCATTCTAAGGACTCTAAAAGGGTTAGTCCATTTATAATTAGAGGCTAGAGTAGAGGGCTATGCCAGTTCCATTTCTTGTGTTTTTATGCTTTCTAGTTAGTTTTTTCCCTTTTGCATGAGCCAAAGTTGGTTGAAGTCATTTCTCTAATTCACCTGAGCATTTGATGAATCCTAATTTATTCTTCATGAATTATCTTCTATCTAAAATATTTATGACTTCATATCCATTGCTTACATGTGTATATAGTGGCTCTATTTTCCTCTTTTGCATATATAGATTTTATCCTCAAACTCATGCATTATATTTGTTCTTGGATGTGTTATGTTGGCCATGTAGAGATCAATTTATCAATGGACTTGTTTTCTTAATATAATAACTTGTATTGACCAATTGAGGTATCTAGTTCTTAGAACCTCCTTTTAGGAGGGGTTGGATGAACTCCATCACACCTGAGTTGGTGAGATTATAATATAGATTCCATCATCAACATTGGCACTAACATGAAGGATTATTTAAAAATATTGTCACTTATTTGATCTTGTGTCCATCTTATACACTTCTCCCAACCCATTTTGTGCTTAAAATTCATGTCAATAGACTGACGTTAGGAGGAGATCCTAAATAGAGTTTTTCATACTTATTGTGGATTTTTATTTGATATTTATGACTAATTTTGGTATTTTTTCCATCCTTTACATTTCTCCCAATCTGTTGTGTGCTTAAAACACACATCAACATATTGGTGCTAGAACGAGGGCCTAAATACGAATATTTATTAGATATATGTCTCATTATGGTCTTGTTACCTTCTTATAACCCATTGTGTGCCTAAGAAAAACAACACTAGGATTTAAATCCACATATAGTCTTAGCTTGGCTTAGTGATTTTTTCCCCATGTGAACATTCCAAGGCTTATTCATGACTTACCCAAGAATCTTGACAAATTATGTTCAAAATATACACATGGTGGGATTTAAACTACTGAAAAATAAATTTAGGATTTTCAATAATCCATTATCACTCCTCAAATCCAACATGATGATGTTGCCTATTGTTTGTTTCTTTATTCTCTCAATGAGATTGATTACCATTAGTGTGTAGGTCTGTCAGAGGGATACATTGCCTCATGGGATATCTTTGAAAACCAATTTTTCCATGATTTTTGTGTGTCTATTGGTTATGATTCCTTGTATTTCCAATTTGATATAGCCCAGATGGAGCTTAATGAACCTGTGAGTGTGCATTCAATGTTAAGTTTCATCAATTATACAAGAGTTTTAAAGTCTCATTATTACAAATAGAAGTGGTTGTAATCAAGATCTATCATATAACATTGGATCCTTTGACTACTATTATTATTTAGAGGACTCCATCCACTCTCACATCTATGGAATTGACTTAAAAAGAGGATTTTGTCATTGAAAAATAATAAATGTGACATGGTTATGGTGCTGATCCATTTTAGTCATCAAGACAACCATGCATTTACACCCAAAATCATTCTATTTGCTTGCTTAGAATTCATCACATGGACTAGTCTGCACCTTATAATAAAGCATTGCCTTAATCTTACAATCAATCCAACTTCATTGTGATGAATGAGAACCCTGTTGTCATTTTTAATGCATGTGATTATGATTGTTAAAATTTTAATCAATGGATTATTCTACCTTGTTCTAATGATAAATCATCTTTTGGTGATTTTAATAATGAAGTGTCATTCATTTTAGGAGACACTCAACAAGTATTCCATGGATTATTATATGGGATTGCATTCCCAAGTTTGTAACTTGGAGTATATGGAATTAAAATTGAAATAATTGTTGAAGTGATTATGTCAACCATAAATGTTCCACTCAGTATGAAAGGACCATTCCAAGATAGTAATGATGATGATGATGAGTCTGATGATGAGATAATAGTTATTGTTACAAGAAACCAAATGGTTGAAAATCAGATTTGTAGTGAGTTACCGACACAAAAATAAGAATTAGGCATCTCTAGAAATCATCCTGAAGATGAATTAGAATAGTTGGAGAAACTAGATAAAGAGGATGTATGTGTAGACATCTAATTCCTATCAACATTGTGATAAAATTGCAAATCTAAATGATATTATATAATAATGCATAATCTAGACCAAAATCACCAAAACACTCTAAATCATTTGCACACATCATGTACAAATGTTGATTCTTATCTATTGATCCTTGATTGGGGCTAGGCATTTTATAGAATAATTATATTTTCCTAATTCACTTTGAGTCAAATTTCAACCATGTGAAATGTCAACTTCGACCACTGAAATATTCTAATTTGACCACACATGTCATGTATGTGTGTTAATTCACATCTATAATACCCTAATTGAGGTATTACCCTATACACAACTGACATCTTCTTTTAATTATACTTTAGTCAAATTATGACTTAGTAAGATGACATTTTTGACTAGGTTGATTAAATGTGAAATAAATTTCCAAAGAATTATAGAAAAATGATTAAAGTCATTTAAGCAAATCAAAACCAAATTAGGAGCTTAAGTGGAAAATCCATGAAAGTTTTGACCTTTAGGATGAATTAATTAAGTTGGAGCTTAAGTGGAAAATCCATGAAAATCTATGAATAAAGATGGATGAATTACAAGAGAACTAGGTTGTTCCACTTACTTATAAAAGTTTTGACCTTTTGGAGAAAATTGTATAATGGGACTATATCATCTAGGAGATTAGCTCTGTAGCAAATGTAGTCAAGTCTAAAATCACCAATCATGAACACGTGAATTTAATGAAGGATTATATCCAATGAGGGTTGGATCTCAAATTGATTTGATCTAATATATCTCTTTTCATACTTCAACCATGCATGATACATTAATAAGGTCTTTGACTTGGGAAGATCCAAGCATACACCTTCTATGTGTTGAAAGTGACAATATAGATACTACCAAACTATCCATATCAATGAGAGATCATCCAATAATGGATTCACCTCTTGGATGCCACAAATAATATATCTCTACTAGGTTGGGTAAATAGGATACTCTAGTATGTATTTATGCCCACCCTAATCTCTCACTATAATTTAATGTATGGGTAGAGGTATTTCTTAAAACTTATCTAAGGAACATTTTGAAAATTAAATGTAAGAACATTGTTAAATTTAATGACTTAAATTTTCTTAATTTGCATGAAAAAATAGTAAGCAAGACTCTTTGGGTTAGTATTTTTGAACATAGAAGGTAAAATAGATGAAATTATGTGTCTTCATTAGGTAGGATTCCTACCAACCTTATCAAAATCTTGAATAGGAATCTATTCTATTTCAAGTGAATAATAAGTGAGGAAGTAGTATTGCTTTTCAATGGTAATTTACTCAACTTCCACTCCCAATATTTATTTTTCCTAGAAAATTCCTATAAATAATTTCCTTTTACTTTCTTTCTTTCTTTCTTTCTTTCTTTCTTTCTTCTTTTATCATTGGGTCTTTCCCAACTATTTTTTCCATGTGGTTCCATGTTGATTAGTGAAGAAGTGATGAATGAATGATCTGTAAGTAGGTGAATCATTTGAAATTTTGGTGTGAGGGTACTATTTGAGTATATTTTAATATTAAATCATGTCTCCAAGCTAGTTTTCAAATCTTAGGTTGTTGTATCTGTTTTAAATTCATTATTGGTTGGGTAAGCTTGGGTAAAACTAATTAGCCAATGAAATTATTCCCCTCAAACCAAGTATAAATTTCACATATTAAATGGTTTTGATTATGGGTGAACCTAATTTGGTAAATATCTAGGATGAAAAATATATAGTTATGTCTTTATTTTCCATGGTAATCCCCATATCAAAATTGAGATAGTTAAAAAAATATAAAATAAAATCAATTTTGAAAAAACTTAGGTCTGGGTGATTAAGGAAATTTATATCAAGGCTATAGATGCCCAATCGACATTAAAATAAGGCCTTGAGGGGGATCAGAGGTAACTCTATAAGGGATATCAAAGTCTAGTTGGTAGTGGAGAAATGTCTAGCAAAACATGTTTAAGGTAGGACTCACTAGGTTGATGGTTAGAACCATAGTAAATAATCACTTTAGGTCATAATAAACTATAAATTAAATCAATTTTCACACTTTAGGTCAATGAGGATACTAAATTCAGTCACTTATTTTATCCTACCTTTTCCTTTATTGAATGTGTTCATATTCCATACACATTTTTAGCTATAAATTGTAGGCTCATTAACATTTTTCTTTATTTCAGTATACTCAGGAGTATTTTCTAGGCAGATTCGTTATTTGTTTTTTATTACACAACATACCATAATTTAGTTACAAAATCATACCATATTCGTTATTTGTTTTTCTTAATTATGGTATTATATTTTTATCAATTTGATCGCCTTATCCTATTTATATTGTTGGCCCAAACTAAAAAAATCCTTGGGAGGATACAATCATCCTAATTCAACTTACTTTATTGTTCCTTCCAAGTTCAAAACACATAATTTTATATTATGTACTTAGTCTAAAGAAGATTTTGTGTGGGACATCGTTAAAGTATTTATCCAAATTTTATTGAATTTAATAAGTCTTGGTCTTTCTTGAATCATGTTTTGAAATTCTTTAAATTTTATCTTCTAGACCATTTTGCCTTAGATTTATGCAAATTATCTAACTTTGTCTCAAAGTTTTGAATTATTTTCTTTAGCGATTTGGTCCACTTATACTCACTTTCAAATTGAAATGGCTAAGTCTCTATATTGTGTTATCTTTAGACTTATTCACTTTTAAATTTTGGAGTAAATTGGATATACTTTAATGCTAATGGGACTATTTTATTTTGTTATTTATCTATATTTGATCCCTTTTTTTCTGCTTTTGGAGCTAAAATGACTAAGTATTTTCATGGTTTCATTTTTAGACTTAGTCATTTTATGTGTAATGGACCATATTTGACTTGGAATTAGACAAAATGGTTTTTTGTATTCATTCACTCATTTCCCTTTTATATTTATTTTTAATTTAGACTTAGTTATTTTAAATTGAAAATACAAAGTACTAATTGTGAGATGATAGATTTGATCAATTAGATTAAGATATGCAAATTATATCAAAATTACCCAAATTTACTATCTACTTCATGAATTTAGAGCCATTAAAATATAATTAAAATAAATGAAACATTCATACCAAAATTATAAATCTAAAGCTAAATGATCCAAACAAGATTCAACAATGACTAAAGATTATAGATGTGGGATTGCTTACAATAGACTCAGATTGTGGACAAACTATATCCTTGGTGACTTGATCAAAAGACTAAGTTGATATTTTGATAGACTTATTTTATAGAATATTTTATCATGAAGGATAATGGGTTTTCTAGTTTGAATTCTCATTATTTGGAATGGAGGGAGTTATGGATTTAAATAGGCAATGGAGGGAGATTTTGTGGAATTTAAAATTCTATGGAATTATCTAAAGATAAAATGCTCTGGAGAGTTGGAGTAGGATTGGAGCATATTCAACTCCATTAGAGGAGCCTAATAGGGTTTAGTGGAGGTTTAACTAGGTTTATAGTATAATTAGATGGAGACTAGGTATTAGGCATGTAGGAGAGCCTAGGAGATAGGTGGGTAGATTTTTGCTAATTTTAAATTAGTAAGTGGATAAGTAAGGATTAAATTAAATTTTAAAATGACAAGAGGGTGTTGGAAGGGTTATTTAGGTAAATGGGATAATAAATGGAATAGTACTTTGTGGCATGTGAATAAGGTTAGTAGATGAATAATAATGGAAAGGGGTGTTAGACAAAAGACTAGGAGGATTAGTAAGGATGGATTAGACAAAATTATATGAGATTATTGATCATTATATTAAATTAGTGATAATGATATTAGTGACAATAAATTAAGTGATAAATTTTAAATGCATACATTTTGGCCCTCTTTGAAATGGCATTACGAGTAGATGAAGTGGAAGGAGTAATGGTCTTTCAAAGAATAAATATACTCATGGATGAATGTTATTATATAAGGTTAGTGGACATGTGATTCCCCCTTAGTGGGACATGTGGGGAGGAAGGAGTCAGATGGCCATAATTATTCATCTTCCCATTTGAGAATGCATTGATGATTCTCAAACGTAACATTAGTTAATGAACATGGATATAAGATGGCATGGGATACAAGATGTGGTATTGATGATGAATAAAATGAACTCAACATGAGTAATGAGCTAAAAAGTGATGATGACCCTAGAAAAGATCTATGAATGGGGAATTTAAATGATTATGTCATAGTTATCAATACAGAGTAAGGGAAAATCAATCCAAACATGATGATAAGATAAAAGGCCATAATATTTTGATGTATCTTTGGCAAGGATTCATAATAGGGAGAGATTAAAATGACCTTAATCTATCGATATATCCAAAGAAAGGGCACATGAATGGGAAATCATCAGTCTAAAATAAGATAATGATTTGATAATATTAATGATGAGTGTAGCTCAAATTTGAAGTTAAGTGATATGATGAAGAAGAAGAGAGAGAAGAAAAAACATGATCAAGTGAACAAAAGATGAAGAGGAAGAATTAGACTACAATGCATAGAATCAATGAGATACAATGTGATTAATAGCAATGGTGCCCCTAGTAAGGGCACATTCAATGGAGAAAAAGATAATAATAAAGTTATGGTCCTGCTCATGCCCCAATTGAAGGAGTAACCATAAACCTTAAATGATGAATTCATCAATTAGTGATAATGGATGATTTATGGAATAAAAAATGGATGTTTTGATTTATTGGGACCAATCGGCAAGTGTGCGTTATTAGAAAAAATATTAGGGAGATGATTAATAGACTAATTGATTAATAATTGATGTTATATCTCAAATATTTGACTGATACAAGACTTGAATACTATGAGGGATAAAAGAGATGTGATTATGAATTGTGGGGAAAGAGGAGAGAGTGGATGAGTTGACCTTAGGCACACCATGTGATTGAGCTCTACCTACATAGTCTAAAAAGACCTCCGGCCAATGTAGTTCAAACTAGATGATGGATGCCAAGATATACTAGAGGAGGAGGATGAAAATGACTATTAGACATGTTAGTTGTTAGATAGAGGATGTGGCTCAGATGTTATTCATAAATATAAAGGTCTAGGAGAAATAATGGGAGATGAGATGTTAGATGTTGATGACTAGAGAGATGATATATGAGTAATGGGATGATAAATGTCTTGGAGAAATGATTATATATTATATGAGTTTACTTGGATGATTGACTTGATGATGGGATTAAGATGATTAATTATTTAGACACATGAGAGAAGTTAGAATAAATGATGAGTATATTCCATGATCAATCCATCATTATTATAACATGTTTCATCATAATCTAAGTAATCTAATGTAAATATAGCACTAGGTAGAATTCCCTATGATATAAGTATGACCAAGAAGACATTGTGCAAAAGTGTATGATTATAAAAGGGGAGAATAACAAATTTTTCATAATAAAAGGAACATAAAATCATAATTATAACTTTTGGTGCCATCATAGCATCCTAATTCATCTCCTAATATACAAAAATATGTTTTCTATAAGATCAAAATAAGATAAAAATATAGATATGGATAAACTAATACAGACAAAAATATATATAAAAAACAAAAATCATATAAATAACATACACAAATATATACACATAAATAAAATAAGGTATGGTCTATTAACTAAATTTATAAGGATTATATGGAGAATGATAATTGATGCCAATGAATGAGGATGGTTAAATCTGCCTTGATCAGGATTAAGATGGAACATGATTATGGATAGGGTGTGCTTGAACAAATTTAAAATTAAACTTAGGGGATATTAAAAATTTTAATTGACCATGTTTTGAACTTATATGAGATACTTATGACTTATTAGGCTAAAGTGGGACTAGGTCAATGCTAGCTCAATATAGGCTATATTTGCCTAATTCAGAATAGGGATTGGAAGACAATCATAGGATAGATGGATATGAATTTGTTATGCAAATAAAAGGTGAAGGGAATGGATATGGATGAAAATAGGGGAATTGACATAAGACAAGACATATTTGAATTTTTGACATATGTCAATTTTTATGGATTTTGAGATATGTATGTACACTATACAAAAGGGGTTAGTAGAAAAGAAAATACCAAGCCTATAAATTAGGATAAAGATGAATGTAATAATGGATGGTATGAAAAAATGATGAGGGTGATTCTAAAATGGGGATGAGGACCAAAGGAAAATAGACTAGGGATTACCAATGACCACATTAGGAATGAACTAGATGTCTATTTGCCTGAGTGTTAATTAGAGGATATGCTGAGATCAAGATGTTTGGACCATGACATGGATAGGGTTCTCAAGGAATGTGGCATATGACTATAGACATGAACTAGATTTTTCCCATAAGTGTTGGGATATTTGTGGACAATATACTATGTTACCATGATGTCAAAAACCATTTTTCATAATGGTACTTTCCTAAGGTACTATATGAATGGTTTTCACCATTAGATGACTAACTTTTTAAATAACTTTTGGAATCTTGATTTATTAGATATGGGTGACATGCAAGATGTAGACATTTTCATGATTTTCATCCAACACATGTTATTTAAATATGTGATATTGGGATCATGTTATCTATTCTGTATGTTATGATTTCCTTATGACCTTCATTGATTATTAATTTAGCATCCTATAGACATCTCAACTAGGTGTCTTTGTAACCCATATGACAAACGAAGTTGCCCAAGAAAGTGATGTGTGGTAGGGATGGAATTGGATGGTTTTGATATTGAGGTAGAGGATGTGGATGAGTGATATGATCATGAAAAATGTGATTAAGAAGGGATTATAAATGGGGTTCAATAGTTTCACACATGAGTGTATATGGTGGAAAGGATATTTTTATTGGTGCCATATGCTAATTGAGGTTAGGGCATCCAAAACCTTCTAATTTATTTCCTCTTTAATCCAAATATTAGAAATATGATTAACCACATGTATTTTGACTTGTTTGATTAGTGTGGTAATTGGTGCCATGATAAATTATTGGTTTGTTGACTTGATCAAATTTTTATTGCCCCTTATTGCCTGTAACTAGGCTTCATTAGGTTTTTTTGATTTTAGACTTAGAGGATGAGTATTTGGATAGGGATGATCCCCTATCACCTTAAGGATATTATTACTAGGGGTGACACTTTCTAAATTGGTCGATTAAAAAATATTTCTTGAATTTGATTAATTATTTTTGGATCACATTTGACTTGATTATTTGTCTTTATTAATTGATTATTGGCTTAGATCCTTGTAGATTCAGAACATGAGATTGAATGTTGAAGGGAATCTAGCAATGTGTATTCCTATTTATCTCATTTGGGTAATGGGATGGAGGGATTAGTAACATGAGGTAGATGATTAGGGATGAATGGTGAAAGGGGTGGATTAAAGGGATGATGGGTAGCATAGTCCTCATAAAATTTACTAGGAAACCCAACATTAATATTAGAGGAAGTGTTCTTAATAATCTCAAAAGGATCACTAATATTTTTTATAGAATTGGAATCTAAAGTTGAGTCATGTGTAGGTTAATGATCTTTTAATTATAAAGAATATAATAATTGTGTTATAATTTCATCATCATGAGACAAATCAAGAGTCATGCCTTATGATTGGTTGAAATTTGAATTAGAGACATCCTCAATGAGTAGGTGTCATCATGACTTTCATTATTTGAAATGGATGATGATTCTAATGTGGATTATGATTCATATGATGATGTTGAATATGATCTTGACCATTCTGATGTTGACTTTGATTGGGATGTTGATGAGGTGATGTCACTAATGGATGATTTTTTGATAGTATCCATAGAGAGGGCTATTTAGATAACATCATTATCTACAAGTTCATTATTCATCTTGGGTTTATGAATGGATGTTTTAGTCTTAATGGATTTGTGAAAATGGGGGATTTGATGTGAATAAGATATATGGATGGTTCAATTAGGGATGGTTATGGTATGGAGAGGATTGGGGTCATTACCTTGGTTGAGGAGGGAATAAGTTTGATCATGGTTAATAAGTTCATCTTGGAATACCCTCTCTTATTGACTCCTAGGCATGAATGCATTAGATTTAACCTCAATTTTAATGTCTCCAATATTAGTTAAGTTTTGGACATAATAAAATACCTCGAGACATTATGTTATAGATAAACTTGTTCTGATCAATACCATGAGAGAATATGTTTATAAAAATATAGAAGTCTTTTTTTGGGTACATAATCATTTCTATGGCCTCTAGTTTACAAAATAGGGATTCCATAGATATTGGGAGAGGAGTTTATTGCTTGTCTATAGTGTTGGATGTGGAAGTGTTGTATTTAGGAATAGAAGAATGTGATGGTGATGGCATGATATTGGGAGATGTTGGAGTCTGTTATTATTTAGGATATGAACATTAATTAGATGATGTTGAAAATATAGGCTTCCCTTTACTAGTAGGATGGGGGATTTGTGATGGACTATGACTAACAAATGGAGGATTCAAATATGGATGGGTATGAAGTGGAATTAGGGTTAGCTAAATGGGTTCAAATCCATCAAGAAATTGGTCACCCATTTATAAGATTCATAATAGGACTACATCCTTATTGGAAATAATATGTTTATTAAATAAGGCAATCTTTTTATTAGTATACTGACTAGGAAGGTTATGACCAAGAATAAGACTTGTAGATGGGGGATTAGAATGGGATTAGTTGTCATGAGAATTAGATGCAGATAAGGGTTGATAAGGTACTTGTTTGGAAGGTGACCTTACATTTAATGGTTGAAAATCATTGGGAAGATGGTAAGCCATCTCCAAAAGACATAAAAGGCACTCTTCCTTGTTGGCAAAGATATACTTGTGAAATAGGGCAACCTCATCACCTGTATATTGGGAGACATTATGAATATGGTTATGATGAATGGAAAATGTGGTTGATCATGATGGGAGAGCATGTGGGCTAGGTGTAATTGGATATTTTTTATGGGGAAGGATAGGGGATGTTACTTTAGGCTTGTTGGGATCGAGGTTTGAAGGTAGGCAAGCACCCATTTTTAAGACCCACAAAACGATCTTGTCTTTGTTGGAAAATAGGTATTGCTCCATGAGAACTGATTCCAAACCCATTTGGTTAGATGATAAATGGGTTATGGATGACACGTAGTCAAATGATGAAAGGGGGGATGATGTGAAAATAGAGTAAGGCTTGGGCAAAAATATGGTCCTTAGACAAAGTAAGTCTAAATGATTGACTGAGTATGATAGGTGATGGTGAGGACAAGATAAATAAAATGGATTATGATATTAGACTAGGATAAAATTTCAAATTGATAGTGTGATAGGTGCTAATAAACTATCAACAATGCCTAGTTTCAAGGTAGTAAAAGGATGGGGATTTGACTAGTGCCTAAATTCAAACTAACAAGATGACGATTATATGGGTAATAGTTATAAATAGGAAAGATGAATAGATTAAATAAAAATGGACTAAGGACAACTGGAATCTATATTGAAACTAAAAATGTGATAGGTTGTTAATAGGGTATTGATTGGGTATGAAATTTAACAAATTAATAGGTGATATAAAAGATACTAGCAGACTAGAGTGATAGGATGATATGTAAGGAAAATAAAAGGACTATCTCAAGCCTTTGACTAATTTGATCAAGGTGAGATGAATATAATATTATGTGATGAAGGGTAAATGGAGGGATTAAGGATGATGGGATTGAGATCAGGATAAGTATATAAGGTTGGATATACAATTATGATTAGGGGTATGGAGATTATGGTTTAAACAAGTGCATTACCTAAATATCTAACTAAATGTGTTGTAAGATTAAAAAAATGCAAGATAAAGTAAGATGACATCTATCTAGATAAGGTGAAACTAGATGAGATGAAGGATACTGATAGGATAAGGATGTACAAGAAAAATATATACAAAATGATTAAGAATGTAATATGGGATGATGATGAGGGAGACTAACTAGATATAATTAGATTGATATGGTATAGGAATAATATTTAATAAACTAGACAAAGATGTATACTGATGAATTAAATATGTGATGGATAGATGATCAAACAAGATTGGATAGGGTGATATACAAATAGGAGGATGGCAAGGTAAATTTAGATTAGGATATGTCTAAGATGGAATGATAATATATACAAGATTATACAAGATTAATGATGTAAAATATATGATGATGGTTAAGGTATAAGGATATATAATATTTTTAAGGATGTACAAGGAAATATGATATATAGAATGATGATATAAGATACCTAGATAATCATGTATAGGTTTGGGTGAAATGTTGACTTAGTTCACAAACAACACTGGTCTAGCACCACACACACCAAATTAGGAAAACTACAAATCTAATATTAGTAAATTGATGCAGGAGTATAAATTGATGACTACACCATCTAATGGCTTTGTGGATAAGGCTATAAGATGGTTACCCATTATGAAATCTCCTAAACCCTCTTGACCCTCTTTTCACTTAATGATCACTTATGAGATGATACTAAAACTGAAATTAAGTCACATATTATGGTCATTAGTCCCATTCTAGGTTTTATAAGGTTTTCTATGGGTATCTTTGATATACACTAGGTATATGGGGCCCAACTCTATATAAGGTGTTATTTGATACTTGGATCAGAGAGTTAACTCTTTCCCTTCATGACCTATGTGTGGTCAACTATTTGTCCTAATAGTATATGTCCCTAATTTTTATACTCTACTGGAACATGGAATTTTTATTTATGCATGGTGGTGAAATCCATGGTCACGATCCCCTTAGGACTATGGAAGGTGTGTGGGTGTCACTTCGATGTCACATTACCTCTTAAAAGAATTAAAATGGAAGGTTTTTTAGTGTTTTCCATCCTCTAAGACTCACCATTAGGATGTAGGGAGGAGAGCATATACCACTATAGCCCTTAGGTATAGACAAGAAGATAAAAATTTGATTAACCAATTGATTATGTGTGATATATACAAATATATGAACAATATGGTTTTAAAAATGCTAAAATATTTGATAGGTGGCCTTCCTAAAAAATAAATTATTAGTAGTTTCAAATTGTCAATCTTGAGGGGCAACCTATTAGATACAAAATATGACCTATAAGAGAAGATTTTAGATAAAGGCATGTAAGACAATATGTTAGTAGTTTGAAGCAAGATAAAATTATCACTTGTGATCTAGGAATTTTACTCAAGAGAGGATGGTTAGTATGGTTTTAGTTCCAAAATAAAAACAAGATGAAATAAACACACTAATAACATAACAACTCTAGGCCTAGACAATAGGTAGAGCTTATCTAACAAAAACAAATGACAAAATTAACAAAAAAGTAGGGAATCAAATACAATAATTCCTTCACCTTCTTTGGATGTTCTAAATGCCTTTATAGTAGTGGCTTTCTTGACTTGTGCTCATGAAGTCCTTGGAAATGGAATCTTGACTACCTTCATCTCTCCTTGGCACCTTTGGCTTGTGGCCTGGATTGGCTTGGAATCAATTTGGCATTATAACACTCATTTCATGAATCTTTTGGAACCAATCTTTCATTATAACTTTGCACCAATATAGCTTATAAATGATGTTGTGTGGCCTCCTATTTATATTTTTTTGTATTTGATCAGAATCAACCTCAACCATCCATCTCAAGATTGAGATGTGTGGTTAAGGATTAATTCAGTTTTTGGAATTAAGTTTGTAATTATCCTCATCATGGCATTGGAAGAAGGGGAAATTAAGAGGCATGGAGGGCATCATGGAAGGCATTGATGAGGCATGTGAGGCATGAATCTTGATATTTGTGGCATTTGTGGCCTAGGGATGTCTTCCCAAAAAATAAGGTCACTTGATGATGTAGATATTCAATATTCATTTCCAAAAACAAGTATTCAACAAGTTTCCATGGATTTATTAATTATGAATTGATTTGGGTTAATAATATCTGATTAAGTACTTTATGCACAAATTACCTCAAATTGATCAAAATGCCTTTTTATTAGTCCTAAATTTAACTAGATTGGAATTGTAAGGTATTATCAGATACATTGGAATTGTATTCATATTTAGGATGTTGTCAAAAACAAATAACAAAGGCATAAGTCTTGTGCATAAGATTTTATAGCAAAGAGCAATCCAGAGCACGTGGGTGCAAAATTGGTATTTTGACTCGGAATGATCTGATCAAAGTTAGTTGGCCCATAAATTGCATTGACCCATTTAGGGACACCCTAGCCAAAATAATCACTTGAATATGTCATTTTCACATCATTTAACATGTTTTAGTATTTTTAGGCAAAATTATGCATTTTAGGTGGAAACTAGGCAAAACCTTGATTGGAGGTTATTGATGGCTAGTTTTAGGTGTCTATAGCTTGCACCTATTTGGGAAGATGTTGAAAACTGTAGGCAAAGTAATTTCTTCTCAAATAATGATAAATGGATTATATGCCAAAAAGAAGATGATGTTTTAAGAACAAATTTCCAAAAGGTGTTTGGGAAGCCTATAATGGTGCCCATTTGAGGGAGTGGCCATTACATTGTTGATGGATGGTCCCTTGAAAAGAAATAAGAAGAAAGGTGGAATTAACCCATGGTTGAGATTAATCTAAATGATAAAATTATTGTATACATTTAAGTAAAAAGATTACTAATTTTCCCAAAGATGGTTATAACTAGGAATAAAATTCAAAATAATGATTTTCCCATAAGCAGTTATAATCATTAAGAGGACCTAGATTGGCTAAAGATGATTATGCCCTAGTTAGGGATAATTAGTAAGCATAACTCAAAGATATAACCTGGAATATAGATTAAAGATGAGTGGGTGTAAAGTGATGAAATAAATGGATAGAGAAATAAGATTGATCGATGTGAATGATTCAATTGTACCTGCCAATAAGGAGATGCACATCTTGATTAATAATGATACACCTAGAATGGTAAAATGAGTTATATTGATAAAGGTGGGTGGGAATATATTTCCAAGGTGCCAAGGAGAAAATTTTGTGTCTCCATTGATTCTAGATGTTTGTGAAGATGATTTTTGCTATAGCATGTGATCGTAGGCTTCATGATAGAACATCATGAAGACTTTGGTGAAAAAATGCATAAGGACTGACTCCCAATCTAATAAACACTTGAAAACAATGCACCAATGATAAAAACCATGATGAAAATGTTTATGCATGAATATGGATGGACTCAAGAATAATGTGTGTAAGGAATCAACCAGTGCATACATATACACTGAGTCAAGCAAACGGTGCTGAAAGAAAATAAACAAGCAAGCAAATAAACAAATATAAAAACAAATAGACAAAAAAATTTAAATAAATAAAAAAATAGTAAGCCTAAAAAAAATCAAAAGAAAACATCCTAACAATGACAATGCCCTAGTAAGATAGATAGAGGATAACTGACTAGGCTTAGATAGGACAAATATTTTTGGTATTTTTGAAATATTATGAATGTTTTTGGAATTTTAGGGTATCTTAACTCATTAGAGAATGATAAGAGACTTTCTCACAAAATGGTGAGAGCATTTGGATTAGGTTGATCACAAAATGATGAGAGCATATGGAAAGCGGGATTGAGGTGACCTCAACATGAATTGAGAATAACCCACATAATTTTGAAATGACCTCAAGTCATAGTAATTCCATCCACACAAAAGGTGGGGAAAAACCAAGTTCCAATAAGTTCTCAAATTTAGAAAATGGCCAGTCAAATGGAAATAATGATGGTAAAGTGATGTGGTAATGCATGGTAGACAAGTGTTACCCCTAGTTTTCCCATAGGTAGTTATAATAGGATACAATGGCATATGTCAATGATACTAATTTTCCCATAGGCAATTATAATTAGTATCAAAAATAGTGAGACATTGATTTATCCATAAGTGGTTATAATCAAGCTCAAAGAAACAAACATCGATATAAGATGAAATATATATTACCAAATAAACTGTCACACTAATTTCTTAGACTATCATTGAAATATAGATTAGATTTATTATTTAAACTTGATCAGAATCCTCTCATAAAAGGTGTGAGAAGAATCAAATGAACCAAGATCAAAATAGGATTGTGTAGGATGACTAAAAATAGGCTTGGATCTAATAGGAATGGAAGGATAAGATGATATGGTATCACTATAGATAATGATGGATTGGATAAAATGGAAAGAGGGTTGCCCCCAAGTGGTTGGGTGAATGGTAGGATCTGTGATAATGGAAAATAAGCATATGTAACAATGGCAATGGTAGTGTGAAATGGTATGGTACATGTTTTTGGCCTAGCTATGGTTTTTGCTTTCTATTATTATTTCTAATTGGGAGATGCATTTCCTAATGAACAAATGATAAAAATAGAATACTTGATCATGTTAATTCCTATCCAACAACTTGTCTGAATAGCTGCTCTATCAAAAATGGCCTACAAATTTGGTTGCTAAGAATGCTTTTGTGATCTTCATTGGTCATTGATTTTGATTCTTTCAAACATCGAGACAAGGTATCCTTGTAGCCTCTATAAAGGAAAATATGGCTGGGGATGGTAATCAAGGACAAATAATGGATGGTAGGTTTGATTTTAAAATGGAATGGTGTAAAAATAAATGAAGATTATAACTTTCAGTCACACGTAATGTTATTGATGCCAAATTTGACATAGTTTTAGTTGTGGTGGGGTTGAAAACTTATTATCTCAATAGGACCACCATATTTTTCTATTGTTTGGGCCTAAGAGTAGTTACCATCTAATTAGGCTATAGATAGGAAGATATTTTAATTTTATCTTTGATTTTATCTCCATCCAATAGTGAATAAATTTCATGCTCATTTATTGGTGCCTCAATGAGGTTTTCACCAATGAATTTGTCTTAATTGTCCTGTAGTACCTTTGAGAAGGTCTCACTAATGAATAATGGATTTTGACTTTGATTTTATTCTATCACTTTCAAGAAAGTATCACTAAAAGATGTTGAGTTTTGACTTGGATTGTTCCCTTGCACCTTTAAAAAGGTCCCACTAGGAGAGTGTTCTTTTGCTACATGAATGTTGTCTTGGCCTCCTTGCTCTTTTTCAATTGCTATGTGACCATGGATGCAAATTAATAAAGTGTGATCCTATCGATCTTAATTGACACTTGTGGGAGATAGAATGTCAATAATATGGCTATCTTCGTTAATGGTAATGACCTATGGAATGGTAATGGAATGAGGAGAGGATGCACAATCCTCATAGAAGATACTAGGAGAAGTTGTGTCTATGTTGAATTACTCATCCTAAAAAACCATTGAAGGATCACAAATGTATTCAAATTTACCTATGAGGCATGCATAACCAATATTGTAATAGTCATAAACATATTCTTCTTCTAAATTTGATTCTGACTCAAGGGACTCTGAATCCAATATTGAGACTAACGTTGATTCTAATTCTTATGTTAAATTGGGTTTTAGTTCAAGAATAGAACTTAACTCTAACTTTGATTCTTCATCTAATGAGTACTCTGTTATAATGATGTTTTGTTGAATATTTGGTATTGGATAAGTAACAACCTATAACGGCATGATGGGCTCCTCAAAGACTATTTTTTTAAACTGATACTCCTCTAAGATGGAAAAAATATCAAGAGACAACTCCTCAGAGATTGGATTATCAATAGGATGTTCTTGAAAAATAGTCACATGGTCAAGGTAATGATTTTCCCAAAGGTAGTTATAATAATTAAGAAGTGACTCAACAAAGACTGTTTCATCAGAGTGAGACTCCTCAATAACTAAAATAGGTAATTTATCATAGATTAAATTATCATAAGTGGTTAGTTCAACAAAATCATCTCGAATTAGTTGGTTCTCTTGGCCTTGGTTTCTAATGAGTTAGAAAATACCATTTTTGAACATAGTTTGGTCTATGAATAACTAGATCAATTAAGGTTTGGTTGGGATTGGTATTGGAGGAAGAATGGCCTATGGTTAGATAATGGTAGGGAATTATGGAGCATGATTTCTCACATAAGCCAAAGGAAAAAGTCCTAATATGGTAATGATAGGGTGTTTTTGGGTTTAATTAATTCCATAAACCAAAAGACTAGGTCCTAAAATAGAAATGGTTTCTCATTGTGGAGCTTGATTATTCACATAAGCGAAAAGACTAGAACCTGGAATGATGAAGGGGTGTTGTGGAGCTTGATTACTCAAATAATCCAAAGGATGAGGTCCTATTATAGAAATGGTATTCCTTGGATATTCCAAATCTTGATAGCTCGTATAATCAAAAGGAGGGTTACGGTTAGCCAATGATTGGATAAAAAAAGGATGTTGTGAAACTTGATTTCTTGCACAAGCAAAAGCATCCAAGTCTTCCTCATAAACCATATCATCCTAGTCATGAATTGGCTCATAAGCTAGTTCTTGACTATGTTCCATGTACTGATTTCTAAAAAGAGGGTATGGATTCATATCCCAAACAACATTATTTATAGTTGGGTCTTCAAAGTCCTCTTCACAAGCCTCCTCATACCAATCAAGGTCTCGAGTTGGATAGTAAGTTTTTTTGTGACTTTGTTCCCATGAATTATTAATATGAGGTAGATAGAAATCTATCTCACAAACCATATTAGCATCATTGGGGTCTTGAAAAAAGCCATAAAAGTCATTGTGCATCCATTCTATCATAAGTTGGATTTTAAGTGACTCCACCATAAGTGTAGCAATACATACATACATACATACATATATATATATATATATACACACATATATATATATATATATATATATATATATATATATACATATATATATACATATATATACATATATATACATATACATATATATATATATATATATATATATATATATAAATGATGAAATATCTAAGAACAAAAAGACTTAGACTTCTACAAATTAAAAAAAACTATGTCCAAAGGACAAATGGTTCAATCTTGGTCTAACTCGTTCGAAGGGGTGGAGCTATATCTCTAATATGGTCTGAAAGTGCAGTTTTTTATCCAAAATGATTTACACTAAGACTTGCCATAAAATATCCTAATTTTAAACATCTAACATCAAATGGCATATGTACAAAATGTCAAGTGTCTGAATAAAAATTGGCATGTCAAAGGTCTAGGTCAAAGTGTTCCAAACAAGGTCTAAACTAGGAAAGGGAAAAATTGAGTTGCTAGGTCTTTTTTCCAAATGAGGAGTCAAAAGCTAGGCTCAAACAAATAGGCATGATAGGAATTTTGGCCAAACGACGTCAAAATCTAGACTTGAAATAAAGCCTAATGTGATTTGATTTAATCTAACAAGTTTAGAAACAACTTTGATATAAACCTAACACACAAAATCAAACATAAACATAATCAATTGACATAAGGCATAAGATAAAAGGATCTTTGAAAAAGACTATGTTCTCTCAAATAATGGCACAAACAATGATGAGGATAGGCTTTAAAAAATAAACCATCAATAATTTTTAAATTTGGGTAATCGATTAACTAAAGTTATGCAACCCAAAAGAGAAAGATCTATGTATCAGCCCCATGAATTGAGGCTTAAACAGAAATAAATCAATGTTTAGATCCAAAATTAACAAGGCTAATTGAAAACTCAATGATGAAAACTAATATTTTACCAAACAAATTAGACAAGATTAGACAATATTATGGTACAAGACAAAGGTCCAAATGGTATACATAAAATGGTTTGAAACAAATGGTTTTGATATAATGGTAAATAAGTCTTGAAACAAATTGAGCAGCCTAACGACATAAGTATGCTCAAATGATGTTGTCAATGTTATGTTTCAAAGAGTAAAAAGGGCTTTAAAATTTTTTGACATGATTTGGATAGCATAACACTACCCTTCACAACTCAAAGGCATTGTTTTGACATGGCTTACGAACAAACAAACAAGGTTTAGTCTCAAACCATACAAAGAAAAAAATGACCAAAATACACTAAGTATAATCATCCAAATCCTAAAAATGGTATGAAAAAATGGGGTTTAATAAACTAGGAAGGTTTCAAATGTTCTAGGGGAATCAATTACACAATGACTTTCACATCAAATGATGCAAAAGACAAGCATGGAAATTGGGTGACTGTAACATTGACTAGTTGTAAAAAGGTCTAGTCTTTTTTACAACCACTACATCCTATTGTTCACTCAATGTACTGTGATGTCTAAATATAGATACACCCCATGTGCAACTCCAAAGGAGCCAAATGAAGTCAATGTTGGGAGGTGAAACCCTGGGTCAAAGCTTCCCTAAATAACTTGTAGGAGGTAATGACGTCGCCCTCATAAGCAAAATGCATAAAATTAAATAAAGAATGAAATTATAAAAAATTTAGGGTCATTTTCAAGGCCACCCAAAATTTTATGAGTTTTTGGGGAGTGCTTTAGATGACATTCTTTCTAAGCCTTAGACTAGGCTATTTGCAATAAGAATGGCACTTTTGATTCCAAAGGTTCCCTATAAGGGACAAATAGAAGAGCATACATGAAACATTCATCATTTTGCCAAACAAAATCCAATTGAATAAATATTGTAAGCAAGAATTGACAAATGTGTTCAATTTTAAACCTAAATAAAATGCTTGGTGGTGTTCATTTGACCCCTTAGTCTTAGTTGCAAACTTTGAAAAAAATTTACCAAAAACATTTAAATTCTTTGTTAAACACCAAACAAAGTTCCTAATCAAATTTTAAGCATAAAAAAGTGATTTAAACATGTTTTGAGAAAATATCCCACTTTGGTCCTACAACAAAATTGTTAGCATGTCCTTTAGCTTTGAAGCTCTTTTGAGTTTGAAATAACAAACTTTGAAAAAGTAGGTCTCAGGTCTATGTTTTTGGAAAAACACAGTGATCGATGTCAGTTATTACCACCGACATTAGTTAAGGCCAACCAAGATCTAACTAATGTGGGTTCTACTGACTGATGTCAATTAAGTCAGGTAATTGATGTTGGTATTTCTACTAATGTTGGTTACTGTGTAAAAATTGTGGCAACCAAAAATGGCAAAATAAAGTTATAAAATCAATTTGCAAGAGTTTTAATGATCCAAATGAAGATTTTAAAGATGCTAAATGATATTCTTCATGTGTAGGATACATCTAGTCCCACCGGGCATACCATATGTGATCTAGGAATTTGACTCAAGAGAGGATGGTTAGTATGGTGTTAGTTCCAAAATGAAATAAACACACTAATAACATAACATCTCTAAGCCTATACACTAGGCAGAGCATAGTTAACATAAAATAAATGAAAAACACAACAAAAAAATAAGGAATCAAATACAAGAATTCGTTCACCTTTCTTGGATGTTCCAAATTACCTTGTAGTAGTGGCTTGCTCAGCTTTTGCTCATGAATTCCTTGGTAATGGAAGCTTGGATACCTCCATCTCTCCTTAGCACCTTAGTCTTGTGGCTTGGCTTGTCTTGGAATCAATTTGGCATTATAACACTAGTTGCATGAAGCTTTTAGAACTAATCTTGCTTTATAATTTTGTACCAATATAGCTTAGAAATGATGTAGTGAGGCCTCCTATTTCTAGATTTTTGGATTTGATTAGAATCAACCTCAACCATCCATCTCAAGATTGAGATGTGTGGTTGAGGATTAATTTAATTTTTGGAGTTAATTTTTTAATTATCCTTATCATAGCACTAGAATAAGGGGTGATTAATAGGCATGGAGGGCATCATGGAAGGCATTGATGAGGCATGGGAGGCATGAATCTTGATATTTGTGGCATTGATGGCTTAGGGATGTTTTCCCAAAAAATGAGATCACTTGATGATGTAGATATTCAATATTCATTTCCAAAAACAATTATTCAACAAGTTTCCACGAATTTATTAATTATTCATTCATTTGGGTTAATTAGCTCTTAAGCATGATTAAGTACTTTATGCACAAATTAACTCAAATTGATCAGAATGCCTTGTTATTGGTCCTAAATTTGATTGGATTAGAATCAAAAGGCATTGTCAGATGCATTGGAACTGTATTCCTATTTAGGATGTTGTCAACAACAAATAATGAAGGCACAAGTCATGTGCAGAATATTTGATAGGAAAGAGCAGTCTAGAACATGTGGGTGCAAAATTGGCATTTTAACTTGGAATGATCTGATCAAATTTAGTTGGTCCATAAATTACATTACCACATTTAGTGATAGCCTAGCCAAAATCAACACTTTAATATGTTAGCTTCACATCATTTAGCATATTTTAATGTTTTTAGGCCAAATTATGTGTTTTAGGTGGAAAATAGCCAAAAGTCTAATTGGAGGTTATCGATGGCCAGTTTTAGTTGTCTACATCACTTAGTTTACTCCTCTATAAAAAGGTTAGCCTAATAATCCTTAAAAATAATACTAAAAAAATTTGAATTTTTACACCATAACACTTTGAATGAGGGGCCAAGATATTGGGATATGGGGGTGGTATCCCATAATAGGGTCAACAAAAAGTACCCTTACAAGGTTAAGGTGTATCTCCCATTACAAGGTCAAGGGGTAGCCCTCCTTACTAGGTTTGGGACTTGTAGAATCCTTGGAATGACTGAAAATTCATTGAAAATGATCCTAAAAATTCACTAAAAGTAAGAAAATTTTGAAGTCAAATAAAGAGCAAAATCTCTACTAGTTTGATCCAAACTATAGATACATAGTTAGTATTATGTAAAATCACATACAAAGAGAAATCACTTATATCAGGTCAAAATCACAAATAGAGACAAGCAATGTTGCAAATTATGACTATATCATGATAATAACCATGTAATTAGGTAGGCAAAATAACCTATGAGATGTCAAAATCATGACTACTAGTTAAAATCATAGATTATGGTAAGTGATTTTGCTAAAATAGTAAACCATCAGGTTACCTTGTGGTTATATAGGTCAAAATCACCTATGAGATGTCAAAATCATGACTACTAGCCCAAATCAAAAATTAGGATAAGTGATTTTTCTAAAATAGTAAACCATCATAGTTATATTATGGTTAGATGGGTCAAAATTGTCTGTGAGATGTAAAAAACATGACTACTAGTAAAAATCATAGATTAGGATAAGTAATTATTCTAAAATAGTAAACCGTCAGGGTTATCCTATGGTTAGACAAGTCAAAATTGCCTATGAGATGAGAAAAAATGTAAATGCAAAGCAAAATTATGACTAACTATAAGAGACTTTGAAAAAGAGAGAAAAAATAATATATTTAAATATTTACAGAGATTAAAATTAATTTTAAGTGGTACTAGACTAATTTTTATAGAATATGTTATTCATAGTTCAGTTTTTTTAAATTAAAACATGATTAAATTAAATAACAGAGTCAAAGTCATGACTAGAAATTAAAACCATGACTGTAGATAAGATATTTTGCAAAAAAATTAGGACCTTTACAAGTTCAGTTCATAAATTTTTAACCCTTTTTCTTAAAACATAATAGGTCAGACAAAAAAACCAAAATTATAAAAATTTGATTATAAATTTTGCTAGTATGATTAAAGGCAATTTATAAGTTGAATCAAAATCTCAACTAGCATATACAAAATCATAGATGATATTCAAAATCATAGATATTAATAATTAATTTTTCAAAATCACAACTAGCTATTCAAAACCATAGATAAAAAACAAAATCATGACTATTGATAAGTGATTTTGAAAAATTACAACAAAATAGTCAGATAATCCATGGTTAATGGCTAAGTTAGAATCATAGTTATTACATTTAAAATCAAAAATGCAGAATTGTGATTTGTAGGTCAAAATCACTATTTATATGGATAACAAAATTTTAAAAATTTGGAGCCCAAATTCAGGCCTTATCGTACCTACAAGCTTCACAATCACACTTCACATAAGGATTAGCACAAAGGACGGCTCCCACTATGGTCACCAAATGTGAGATGATAGATTTGAAGAATGGGATTATGATATGCAAATTATATCAAAAATATCCAAATTTACTATCTAATTCATGAATTTATATCCATTAGGCTATAATGCAAATAAATGTAACATTCATACTAGCATTACAAATCTAAATCTAAATGCTCCAAACCAGATTCAATAAGAACTAAAGATTATAGAGTTAGGATTTCTTACAATAAACTTAGATTGTGGAAAATTTATATCCCTAATGACTCAATGAAAAGAGTATGTTGTTAGTTTGATAGACTTATTTAATAGAATATTTAAGCATGGAGGCTTATGGATTTTCTAGTTTGAATTCTCAGTTTTTTGGAATGGAGGGAACCATTGATTTAAATAGGCAATGGAGGGTGATTTTGTGGAATTTAAAATTCCATGGAATTCTCTAGAGATTTGGAGGATTGGACCATTCTAGACTCCATTAGAGGAGTGTAATAGGGTTTAGTGGATGTTTATCTAGGTTTATAGGAGAATTAGGTAGAGACTAGGTATTAGGCATGTAGGAGAGCCTAGGAGATAGGTGGGTAGGTTTTGCTAATTTTAAATTATCAAGTGGAAAAGTGAGGATTAAATGAAATTTTAAAATGACAAGTGGGTGTAGAAAGGGTTATTTAGGTAAGTGGGATATTAATAAGTGGGATAATAAAAGGATTAATACTTTATGGGATGTGAATAAGGTTAATAGATTAAGAATAATGGAAAAGGGTGTTAGACAAAAGACTAAGAGGATTAGTAAGGATGTAGTAGACAATATTATATGGGATTAGTTATCATTATATGAAATTAGTGATAATAATATTAATGACAATAATTGAAATGAGAAAATTTAAGTGCATACACTAACAAATACTTATTTTATCATATGTACCTTTTATTTGAATTTTCCACATGTCTATCACCCATTACTTTCATGACCTAGTCACTTTTAATATCTTCAAACCAAAATTTGGGCCCTAACTTAGTGAAATCCTTCCAAGTTACTATGGGCCTTTGATACTCAAGTTAAATCATTTAGATCTCCAACTCAATGAAATGTTGCCAAGTGCCAAATTTTTTCTTCTTTGTTTATTTAGGGACTTAGGCTAATTTTGAGGATTCATAAAGTTCCTAGATAAGTGAGATATTTTCAAGTGTCTCAAGCTCACTTTTACATAGCACTTCTTAAAATAGGCCTTGAATCAAATATTATATTATCCTAGATGAATGGGATGATGCCATGTTTTGAAATCCCATCTCATTATTGCCTCAATTGAGTCCATACATATTAATAAAACTAACAAGATCCTAGATGAGTGAGATGATGTGATGTGGAAAAATATTGTTGCATCTCATCAAGGAACAATCAATGTATTTCAATTCCATAATCAAGCAATGAATGATCAAGGGACTACCATGTAGTATGGCCTTGCTAATAAAGGATATGTTAGCATCATTATTAATGGCACGTAGTTTAAAATTAATGGTTGTCTTAGCCTATTAAACCATTAGAACAAAAAAAAGGATTGTGTGTTTAATTTTACCTTAAATTACAAACATCAAAAGCCCAGAATGTTAGTGAATCCACCCACTAGGATCTTAACACCCAACCATTCTTCTGACAATCCTATCCTTGGGATGGGTGTATTCCTCCATGTACACATATGAGTCATGGGAAAACACTACTATGCTGATGTTACCACTCAAGACCCAAGATTTGAACATGGTTGGGTGATTTGATACCACATGTAACAAACCATTACACCAAAGTCTTAAACTATTAGTGAATCCACTCACTAGGATCTTAATTGACCTGTTAATGGAAAATTTGATCATAAAATGAAAAATTCAATGCCATTTGGGTGGTACATTAAATTTAGACATGGCATGTCCATTGGGACAAAGCAAGGAAGTGAAAAAAAGATAAAAATTTATTTTATTAGGCATGGTTCCTACATATAACATGGCCAACTATCTATCTTGAGATCTCAAAAACTTTTATCTTCTCAAAATTTAATTATGGATCTATTAGGTATGGTCTCTACTACATTAACTATGGATAAATAAGTTCATTAATGAGTATAAGAAGTATTTAAACTACCCATAATTTAATTATGCATCCAATAGACACAGTCCCTACTATGTGACTTACAATTGACTAAGTGATTTAATTAATATCAAACAAATTTAATCTTCCTATAATTTAATTCTAAATAAGTTAGCATGGGCTTGATCATGATTTCCTTGAGATAGTGAAAGATCTTGATCAACTTTGAACTCAAGCAAGTTGTATATCATTTAATTCTTGTAACCACCAAATAGTGGGTTGATTAATGACTCAATGTATTATGATTGTCTATATAAGACTAGTTGAAGGACTCTAAAAGGGTTGTTCCATTGATAATTAAAGGTTATATTAAATTTCCATGCCATTTCCATTGATTATAATTTATTGCTTTCTAGTTAGTTTTTTCCCTTTTATATGAGATGAGGTTACTTGAAGTCAATTCTATAATTCACCTAAGCATTTGATGAATCCCAATTTATGCTTTATGGATTATATTCTATCCAATATATTTTTGACTTGATATCCATTTTGTTCATGTGTATACAGTGGCTCTATTCCCCTCTTTTACATAGCTAACTTTGTCCTCTGACTCCTGCACTATCTTTGTTCCTAGTTGTGCTATGTTATCCATGTAAAGATAGATTTATCAAGGGACACATTTGCTTAATAGAATTAGATCCATATTCAATATAATGCAGGCTCATATTATATTTTTCCATACCTTTTCTCTTTTGATTTTTTTTAATCTATTATAGAAGGTAGATTAGGATTAATTTCAATCTATGTTTAAAAGTTTCATATTTATTACAAAAACTTCTCATTCTTTCTTTTGCATTATTCAATATGTTTGCAATGAGTTTGAAATCAGATATATTCTTATGGTAATTCCATTTCTTTATTTCCTTGAAAATATACCCATAATACAAAATTTATCAATCATGAATCTAAATTATATTCCAAAAGGGACCATTATATAGAAAAACTTACATAGACAAACTGAGATATCTAGTTCACCATGGCCTAGTCAATAAATACCTTGGTCAAGTTGTTGATATTTCCTTTGAGGTAAGGTGTAGGGGGGATTCACACTCATTAATCATTAAATTTATACTTATATTAGGTATGCCTAAATCATGCATCAAAAAGATTTAGTGTTTGCATTAAAATATTATATATATATATATATATATATATATATATATATATATATATATATATATATATATATATATATATATATATATAATATACCTTTCATGGATAGATAAATGTAATATATTTGTTTATTACTTTGAAAATATGTATATTTATAAACTATACAAATTTATGTGGTCTTGAGATTTGTACAAATTTAGATATTTTTATGGAATTTTATTTGTTATTTAATGAAAGAGAAATATTGAGTTATTATGCATAGTCACTTTGTTTGTGAATGGATGTATACTTTGATTTTATAAATGATGTATTATGAAATAATTTATTAAATGAATTGAAATTGAATGTTTAATATAAGTTATATCTACTAACATAAATATAATGAGAATGAAAATTACTTTTATGATTATTTACTTTATTCCTATTAGAGGTAGTAGTTTATTTCTAAATGTAGGATATTGAGGTTAGTTAAAAATACTTTGAGAGGATAACTTGAAATCCCTTGGAGATAAAAATCTGAGGTGTTTTTCTAGTGTCCAACTAAATGGGTTATTACAAGCATTAATACCATTCAAGATGTATTTTCACAAACCACTCATTCTTGGATTTATTATCCTAAGATGGGTGAAGTTTTATTTTTATGACAATGATAAGGAGTGATTTTAGGACTGTTTTGAAGCCATGAATGAATATATTTTTCATAAAATTATAATAAATTCACTCTACCTATGATGTAAATAGAAGAATTAGTTTTTTGAAACCTATTTTATCAATTACACTCCTAGTAAGGGGTATGCATGGATCTCCCATTGACTACCCAACTTTTATAAGCCTAAATATATATTTTATTTTTATTTTTCTTCTTATTTTACCTTAAATTTTATTTAATAGTGTTTAATATGTATACTTGATAGATCTATTTAGATTTTAATAAATGACATTTAAGCCTAAATATGAATGTAAATCAGAATTGATTAAAATTGGTCGACAAGTGGAATATACTAAAAATAGCATAACCAATAATGAGATACTTATATTTCATAGTTTCTAGTTGATTGTGGAAAATATCTAATAGTGGAAATCATAATAAGACAAGGCTATGATAGTTTATATCCATAATCAAGTTCTGTAGATATTTAAGGATAGGTTCATTCTCCTTGGACAATAATCTAGGTCAATCTTATCCATTGACTATAGACATGTTTGATTTGACTGTGATGCAATTGTAATTATTCTATCATATTTTCTTGTATCTTTGAGAGGGATAAGATATTATGATGTAGATTTTGTAAACTAACCCAAATCACCCCATTTATGATTTACCACTACTTTCATATCTAGATATTCCAAGGAGGAAATCAAGATACACATAGTTATCCCTAATAATGTGATTATGTAACTGTGTTCCTTGACAAAATGTATGCAGCTAGAAATTTTGATTTGACGCTTGACAATGTAATTTATTGAATTTATTTTAAATGCTTCAAACTTATCTTATGACTAATCCTAGTGGATTATATTAAATTTTGGAATAATAGGGTAGATTTTCATGATGTACATTAATTCATAAATTATCAATAGATAGTTCGAAGTTAGGAATAAGGAATGGCCTTTGATTTGTATTTATAGTGAAAAGTTTTACAATTTCCATTAGCTAATTTTTGAAACATGTATGATGACCTAAATTAATATTTTTAATTTTTTAAATTATCCATTAAATAGTGTGGGTATGAAGCCACACTCTATGGAGAGGTTAATGTTAGTAGACTAGTTTACCTAGTAAAATTGTCAATAAAAATAAGGGACAACTTTCATAAGGTTGGAATAAATATGAGAGTGATATAAAAAGGTTTGAGTATTAACAATGAAATTATTGGGTAGTGGTGATGATAAATATAGGAATCAAGATAATATACAGATAAATGGATTAAATTAATGGTGAATAAGAGTCATGTATTTTGGTATAATTCAAGTGGCTAAAAATGTGTCAGGAATTAACATTGTCAAGCACCTCTAACCAAATTTAGGTATCTATATTTGGCCCACTTTATTATAGAAATAAAATTTCATCTATATCAAAGGAGAAATAATAAACATAAAAATTTACAACACACTCTATATTTTTATAGAAAAATCTAATTATTTAATGAACTCATGTAACAAACTCTACAATAACACATGAAGTAGTCATTATTCAT